>MU794987.1:0-104576 GCA_027886305.1 Lentinula aff. lateritia | reverse complement strand
TTGCGGTTAATGAAGAGTTCAAAAAAAAAAAAAAAAAAAATGTAGCGTCTGTCATCATTTCCCGAACACGCTGATGCGAATTTCCTAAAGCAATACAATCCTGAATCAAAAGCAGGCTCGGTGACAGGAGCGGATAAATTTGGAAGAAATTTCAATTCCAAACGTCACTGAACGTCACTGTGAACAGCGGGAACTAGCGGGAATGATTTGAGAAACAATCTCCACAGATTTTCACTCTTTCCAAAAAAGATTGAACATGAAGCAGTACGACAAGGTGCTAGGGTTAACAGGCTTCTGTTACACTTCGTCGGAAAAATCGAGTCCCAAGTTTATGAGCATAAAATTAGCATTAAGTGCGTTTATATAAATAATTTTCATGATCGAAAAACAAATACATCCTGCGTCTATACATATCTTACATCTGTAGATGTATCGATGAGCTTCAAATATCAGATTCGGCCAGGAAATGCACACTCACCAGCCATTGCCAAAACGCCTCAAACTTGTTTTTGGGTGGGGGTTCATCGTAGCTGCAAGTCACATGTATCAGCCCCGTCTGAAGCTGCGATGACCAAGTAAAACGTACTCTTCAGCTTCAATCTCAGCAATATTGGATATGAAGTCCATATCCTGTGGTTTGATTATAGGTTGACGGTAATACATTTTGGCGCCAACGTATAAGACAGGGAACAAGGCGAGAGGAAGGTAGGTTGTGACGAAGGTCGCAGTGTCCCACTCTCCTTTCAGGAACACGTCGAATCCACTGAACTGTGATACAGAGTTTGGTTAATACGAAGAAACGATGTAAAGAAGAGACCAATATACCACACAGAAGAGGACCGTCATGAACAAGGCATACCAAGATGCATATGGCTAGAGACACAATCATAAGTGACTTATATAGGCAGTTCGAGACTCGAATGTCATACCTGAAGAGGACCGATGTAAGGGAGTTTTCTTCGGTCGAAACCTTGAGCCTTAAGACCCTTGTGGAATCTCTGAGACAAAAGTTAGCGACAGAATTACCAACGTAGCAAAGGCGCATCGCACAATATATGTGAGGTTGATGCCGAACCATGTAAGCAGACCGGCGATAGCTGTGAATAGTCGTCTAAGTACGAGCTTAAGATTCCAATTGACCAACGCTTACAAGTCATGTTGGAGAACCAATTGAAAACAGTACCAGCGCCGGAACTCACACCCATGAAAGCGAGTAATGAGAAGGAAGCGCAAACCAGGAGACAGATGTACGGAAGACCTCTCCTAGTAGTCCGCAATAAGAACTGAGGAGCGTTGTGAGACAGAGCGAGACCATCTAGGCAGAGGTCATCTATATCAATCTGTAAAACGATTTACGATTGGCTTACAAAGTGCACGCGAACTGGTGTACAAATCAGAACTCGCAGCGGACCAGGCCGAGGTAAGAAGACACGCATTGATCAGCTAGGTTGGATCAGTATGTTAATAAATCTAAATCATCGCCAACGATAGAAACCGTTGCTCACCGAAGGAAGACCTTTGATGCCAGCATTCTGAATGGCGATAACGAAGGGTGAGGATGCAGCGGTTCCAGTACCCAAAACGAGTTGAGGATCGTTCGAAGGAACGAGGAGACCAATGACGAAGGTACCACCAATATAGAAAAGGAGGATACGGACATAGACACGTTTGATGGCTTTGGGAAGATTGCGTCTAGGGTTCTTAGCTTCACCAGCAGCAATCTGTAATTCAAGTCCAATTAATCGTCTTCGCAACACAGTTTATAGAGCCACATACAGCGACAATTTCTGTCCCGATGAAAGAGAAAGCAGCTTGGGTGATGACGGCCCACCAGCCAAGGAATTTACCAGTGTTGCCTGAAATGCCATCATATTGTACGAACGGACCAGGCTAAAGCAGAGAAATCAGAAGGAATATTATGGATGTCTGAGACGAGAACTCACGTTCTTCCAGTACCGGAAGCCCAAACGATCATGGTTGGGACCGCCTGAAATTGTATGAGTGACATTGTCCACTCAGGAAAGACAAAATTAATAGAACACACCTCCAAGATCGATGACAATACCTAATATGATCAAGCCGGTGATAGTCAAAACTTTGATACTGGCGAAGATGAACTCCGCTTCTCCGTAAACACCTGGACAAAATTGAGGCTGGACGAAAGTTATGGGTTTCTTGGATGCTCACCTGCACCACACAAGTTGATGGCAACAACGACCAGTAAACATATAGTTATCCATGCATAGTTGAGCTGAGTATTTTGATTCCAGTAATTGATAAGGACGGCAGCGGCACTGAGTTCAGCAGGCAAAATGATAGTCCAATTGTACCAGTAGTTCCACCCCATTGTGAAACTGAATGCTAAAAATACCGTCAGCAGGAATGATTTTGACGAGAAAGAAAACGACCGGACCCGGATTAACGAAACGTTCTGCCAACTTGATGTGTCCACCGCTGATAGGGAGATATGCGACCTTAGGGAGTGGGTAGATCAGCAAGTAGATCAACGGTGCGGTATGAACATTCTCACCATCTCTCCAAGCGAAATCATAGTAGCCCAGCAGACTGTTCCAACCGTAATGTAACCGAGGAGCATACCTTAGAACAACGAGTTAGGCAAAATGGCGGATAAATATGTCTCAGCGACTTACCGACGGGACCTCCATGGCGCAAAGCATTTGCAGTTCCTACAGACACAAGGCGTTCAATCCCACGGAAGGAATCCAGGTTGAGATAGACTTACCCAAGAATAATCCAGTTCCGATGACCCCTTTATAGACGTCGATAAGCATAGGAGAAAATATATCGACCCGAACTGCTTACCTCCAATACTAAAGAACCGAAGTCGTCAACGAAGAGAAGGAATACATATAATGAAGAGACTCTTACCTGATCATGGCAATGTGTCGGTTCTTCAGCTGTCTGTGAAGACCTTGCCCAGTCTCCCCTGAATGAAACGCATTGTTGGACTCAACGTCAGAGCCATTGTGGGAGTACGCTTTGTCGATCTTTTCGTTGCTTGCCATTGGAAGGAAGACGGGAAGAAAAGAGGAGAGCTTAGCAAAATTACGCATAGGCCCAAAACCTTTATATCCATACACCAACGTCAGGTACGATACATCGAAACAGAACGCACCGTATGATCAAATCTGTATCTGAAAAGTGGATCTCGCTAAATCGTCTCGTTATCTCTGGCAATGCGCGAGCCGCATCAGGCCGCATCAGGCCGCATCGCCCAGACTTATCAGGATGGATTCCAGTGATCCGCAAGGGTGAGTCCCGACTTTTTTGGGCAAAAAGACCATATTCCTACGTAGGATACCTACCACCTCACAATCTACACGGGATGAAGATGAAAGTAGGCACTAAAGAATAACGTATCTCTTGAAGATACTGTTACAAAATAAGAGCGCCACAGTGACAAATGAGCGAATGATTAAAAAATGAGTTACCCAAAACCGATAATGATTTACTTCCGCACATGTATGAACCGCATGCTTTCAGTGTCCCATGCTCCGCATCAAACACAGCAATAGATAACGGTTTTCCAGGACGTTTGTTGCAATGAGAAAGCTACAGTAGCCTACGGTGTATTCAACATAATCAGAATCTAGAGTAAACCTTTCTTATACCCAATTGAATACTTGCGTCAACAAACTAAAGGGTCTCTGGTACCAAGGCTGACTACATGCGTGAGGTGTTTTCGTATTTTCTGACCCTGCGATTGAGGATGGGGAAGCAAAGCGAACCTTGCGGGGTAACCCATCATAATCTAACGGTGCATCATATGGACTTGAGAGATGATTTGGCCGCTTCACTTTGTCCATATTAGCGTCAGATGGACCTGACACAGCACACTCCGCCGCATCGTGAGCATCGTTCATCTCGTGTCGTGAAGGTTCCTGCCCTCTTATCAGTGTATCTGCACTCGATTGTTCCAGGTCGTGTTGTATTTCGCTAAGAGTACGTTTCAAGTTACCCAATGATCTGGGATGGCGTGGGCCTGTAATTCTTCTGTCAGGATTCTGCAACGCGGCCCAAGCGAGTCCTTTTTCCACTTTATGAAGTCGTCCAAGAAACACCTGAACATCCGGCTCAGCCCATCGAGGGTGGTGCGGGTACAACTGAATTAAGTCAGGATGTGGTAGCTCCTGCAGAGCGCAATTGCCCAGATTCTGCATCGCTACTCGAGTCCAAGTTTCATGTTTTCTTTGAGATGGGGGCAAAGACGGATACCGAAGGTTAGTTAACCAGTCGTATGTACCTAATCCTAGGCGATCGGATTCAGATATGAGAAATGAACCAGATTCAAACAAAGAGGGGGATGTTTCTGGATTTACAGTATCCCAACCCGCCGGCGAAGGAACAGCTGCCGAGGACAAGGAGGGACCTGTCGCCGCAACTGTGAACGACACACCGCTTTTGGAGACCTCATCATCCAGACGAGTCCGCTTGATGGGCCGTTCTGAGTCTTGAACATCAGAGGATGCTGTGCGTTTCCGTGTCAACCAGCTGCGTTGTACTTTGGTCATCTCTGTATTCAGAAGCTGGCGAGCTAGCGAAGGAAGAAGGTCACCCGGAGCTTGTACAGGAGATTCCGCCAAAGTGCGAAGCGACGCTAGTCGTTCAGAAATCGCGCTCGGTGACGGATGTGGAGCTTGATTTAGTTTAGAGTGAAAAGGATCTAGTCCTCGAGGAGGCCCGTCTATTGCATTACGGGTCCCTTGCTTTCGCTCTGTGCCCAGAATCATCGAGTATGAAGCACCAAGCGGTCTGGACTGTGCTGATGGGGGCCGAGGGGATGATTCCACAAGCTCGGTAAGGGGCAAATTTACTTCACGGAGTCCCGTCTGTGCCACCTGCTCATGTAGTGACGAGGGACTTCCGTGATTAGGTTTATCATCGAAAGTACTCGAATAGAAATCAGCCGAGGTCTTAAACGATTCCAGAGATTTTAGAAATGCTTCGTATGCGCCCTTTCGCTGCTGTAGAGATTGGCCAGGCACGATGAATAATCGGGGAAGGCTTGGTGCAGCTACCCAATCCTGCCACTCTTGCATATCGAGTATGGGCGGGTCCAGGGCGTCGTCCTCAGGCACTTCTTCCAATTGAGGTATATAGCTCGGGCTCAATTTGCTTTTCCGAATCTCGGCCGCGTTATGTTTGTTACGCTTCAAGCATCGCTCCCGTCTGTCTTTCTCACAAGCTCGAGCGCCCGGAAAATCCAGCTTCATCTTCACCTTTCGCATTTCCCTCCGGAGATCCGCTTCGGTAGCTGGCAATAGAAAGACTTTCTCGTTGGGCCCAACGGCAGCACTTTTCTGGTAATCGATGACCGTTACCCGTGCGTCGCCACCTATGAGAATATGCCGAAGCTGTATATCTCCGTGGAAAACTCCACAGGAGTGGATCTGGGCGATAGCATCTACGCATCGCTCCTTCAGCGATAAGGGCATGTCAGTGCTAGCCTCGATCCAGAATGAGCTATGGGGCGGCTCCATTGCGACATTTATGGCACCTGGACCAGTGAAAATACCTATGACGTGGGGTACGCATCTACCTTGCAGGGGTCTAAGCTGCTTCTTGTACAAGGCGAGCTGAATGGGCAGACGTCAATCGAGAGACAACATTGAGACTAGGCTGCTCGAACCTCGGAATAAAAGGTATTATCACAGTGTACGGTTTGCCACCTGAATAACGACATTTGAGTTCTATGCCGTCGAAAAAGGGGACGGTCCAAGTAGACTCACGATTTACAGATATATGGGAAACTCCGGTTGAAAACTCTACCTCTCTTGTAGTATGTTGAGCACATAGTGCTAGCTGTATGATGTTCAATGGTTTTCTCCAAGCAACTGCGACAGTGGAACTTGCCTGACAAAAATGTACAATTTTCGTCCTCGATGTCATGACCCATCATCCATTCCCATTTCCCGGACGGTGTATACAGTTGTCGAAATAGATTCGACGATTCGATTATATTTGACTTGTTTTCTGGCACAGGAGAAGGAGATCTTGCAGGCTCTAAGTCTGACGTCGTCTGGGAGTTTGAGGCGGAGTCGATTACATGCTGCAGATCCAGGCATTTAGAGCTAGGAAATGTTCCTGGAGCAGGAAGATAGGATGGGGATTGAGATGAGGTCTTTGCCTCTGGAAGAAGAAGTTCTTGAAGTTGTTTGAAGAAGTTGGAGTCAGGATCTAAAGTAAATTTGGCTAAACAATTGGCGTTGGTTTGCATTATGACGAAAAGAGACGATACTTTTTACCAGTTCATAGGTGAAGTAAATATATATTCCCCAGCGAACGCCATATTATGAACAGATTGGGAACAAGAACAGAGGTGTTGCCGGTTTAGGAATAAGGCCTCAACAAGGGCGTCAACTGGTCAAAGATGGCCTTACGTGACACAAGTTGAGACGTACTACTCTTGAAATCAAGTGATGTTGTCAAGTTACTGTACATACAAAATAGTCTAGGTAATGCCTATTGATTATAAGGAATGAATGATAGCAAATTTAGAATCGTCGTATGACTGTATAGTTCTAATAAGGCGCGCAAGTTCATGTCTGTACAAGCAGAGTGGTCCGAGAAAAATCTTTCGTCTTTTGATCAAGGAGGATCTCAGATATAGCAGTTTTGTCAGAGTCATGAGAGGCACGACCTAAACCAGCATTGGCCAGCTCGTTTTGTTCATCAGCCTTTTGTTCGCAACACAGGATATCATGTTCCAACTCGATGCTTGTGACGGCGTTAGAAAGCCGGGAATGAATACTACAACCTGGTAGCGAACATACAAATGTTCTTTCCCCAGCGAGATTGATCCAACTGCCTCGTCGCTCGTAATCTTCCAGACTCATGAAATGGCGGGAGTCAGCGTCCCATTCGAGAATTTCCTGGTGTCTGGCATCAAGCCACAATGCTAGCGATCGAGTGTTGGAAGAGTCTAAAGAGGCAACTCCTGGTGAGGGAGGATAAGCGGGAGATTGAACGTTGTGATCGGATATATGGGTGTTTATGGTCAATGGCGGAACAGAGGAGGCCTGTACATGCTTTTGCCGCATAAACATACGCTTGGCAACGCCAGCAACATGTTTCACCGTTCGGTGCACTTTTCTGATGCCCCGAGATACTCTAACCAGTTTGTGGTCGTCGTCAGAGATATTTAGAGGTTCAGGAGCACGAGCGCCACTACGAGAACACTCTGAATGAGATGATAACGATTCAGAAGATTCAGTGGTCAAAGGAGGGAAGATCTGGCGCCTCATGGGTGAGTCCCAGGGTACATAGGGACTGTTGGGATGGCGCAGTGAAGGCATCTGGAATAAATCTTTCTGTGCTGTTTCCGTGGCAGGTGGAAATAATGGTTGGGATAAGGAAGGTAAAGGAGGTAGTGCTGGGGGATTCTCACTCAGTCGTGAGGCACGACGAGACCGAGGAGTCTTTCCAGAAGAAATCATTAGCGATTGGAAGTTCAAATGAACACTCGAGCCAGAAAGAATTGGAGGAAGTGCATGGAATGAGTTTGAAATGCTAGGCCGCATACTATATCTGGATTCATGACGGATAATCATGGATCCTGAGAAGCTACTCGCTCGCGAAGATGACCTAGGTCTAGTTGGCTACAGATGTAATTGTCAGTCAAGTTGTCGTTCATGGAATTGACATTGTACATACAATGTTATCAGAAAGTGGGAACTCGCCTAGCGGCGAACGAGTGTATGGTCGTCGAAAAGAATTGCTCCTCGGCCTCGAACTCGAAGAGCTCAGAACGATGCTCCTCGTTGACGGCGAAGGTGACCGAGGGCGACGGGATGTAGGATTCAAATGAAGTAAGACAGGGCTGTCTAGGCTGGCAAGACAACTTTCAAAGTCGCTCTGTGGAAACATATCGTTGAAGTTGTGATTGAAGAAAACAAAAGGAAAGGATTAAAATGAAATTCTGGCCAACAGCCCGAAAACACGATGTGCTAGATGATTGTATACAGTACAGATGTGAAGTTCGCAAGTAGAGCAGAACAACATCTTTACATCTCCGTCTTTACATCTCCGTCTTTATATCTCCGGCCCGGAGCACATTGCTCAAAATCAACTGACTTTCCAGCTTTCGTCTGCGTTTGCACTGTTCACCCGACAATCTCCCCCAGTACCAGATTTCATTCGGCAACATATCTTTTCTTAGCGCGAACTGAATGCTACGCGTTTCTTTTCACCGGATGCATTAGAATCATGGTTGTGACCAGCGTTAAACCCGATTTAAGAAGTCGCCTCTTTTATTTTACAAATGGCTGGAGTACTACAGTCCTGGTGACATTCAATGTTTTTTCATTATGCGGGTAAATATGTAGTTGAACTGTGCCTCTCGGAAATCAACTGAATTTTGAGTACTGATTGCGTACCAGATGACAATCCTATGTTGTGTTTTCGGAAATATCATCAGTAGCTTATGCCTCTCAGAGACACAGTGCCTGAATTCTACCCTTGCGCACAAACCAAACAGTGTTCCTACATTCTTCACGCTATTTTTTCGGTCGCAAAGTCGGTTTTATTTCGGCCAGTTTTATGAGCCACTCGTCGAATCGACGTATACCACCCAGATATAAAACCTGGTATTATGGAACCGTTTTGCTCGCTTCCTAGTCTCGCAAGGATATGCTTCGATTCACGCTGTTGGCTCTCGGCGCATCAGCGATTAGCCCCTTGGCTTCCGCTGTGTCTACGCAAAGTTATTCGTGGAACAATGTCAAGATTGGAGGAGGAGGAGGGTTTATCCCTGGAATCGTCTTCAACCCCAATGAGAAGGTATGATAATGGTCGGATACGGTTATCTTTCGAATTCTGATAGTTCGATCTGTGTAGGGACTTGCGTATGCTCGTGCAGACATCGGTGGCGCATACCGGTTGAACTCTGATGACTCTTGGACACCTCTTCTCGATTTTGCGGACAATTCCCGCTGGAATTATTGGGGAGTTGATGCTTTAGCCACGGATCCAATCGATACAAACAACCTATACTTGGTATTATCCTTTCCCTTCCGAGTTCCCGGATGTTGAGACTCATTTCCGGTTCTACACAGGCCACTGGAATGTACACTAATAGCTGGGACCCAAACAACGGCCAAATCCTCATCTCTCAGGATAAGGGAGATACTTGGACTGTGTCAGAACTGCCCTTCAAGGTTGGTCTTCTTTCCCCCGTCATATTTATCTAATCATGATCTACTATAAAGGTCGGTGGTAACATGCCTGTAAGAACTAATATCTTTCCTTGTCCGATTGTGTCACAATTCTAACTTTCAGCTGTAGGGTCGAGGATTAGGCGAACGGTTAGCTATAGACCCCAACGACAACTCAATACTCTTTTTTGGCGCTCGAAGTGGCCACGGCTTATGGAAATCCACCAACTCTGCCGTCACTTGGACGCAGGTCACATCTTTCCCCAGCGTTGGTGAGTCGTTTTTCTGCTCCTCATACCACGAAATATTCTCATTACATTATAGGTACCTGTGAGCCGCGTATCCTAGGATAAGCATTCAACGAATCCTGAAAGATTGCTCCAGATATTCCTGATCCAACAGATACTACTGGCTACAATTCCGATATCATTGGTATTGCCTGGGTTACCTTCGACTCTACCTCTGGTTCTACAGGCAAAGCTACGCCTCGTATTTTTGCCGGAGTTGTAAGTCAGGTAACAGTAACGTTTATCGCTCGTTCTCATCGCCGACGCTTCAGGCAAACATGGGTTCAAACAATGTTTTCGTCTCAGAAGACGGAGGCAGTACTTGTGAGCGTCACATTTTTCGCCTGGCCGTATAGAGCTCATTTTCGATATATAAATTAAGGGGCTGCTGTTGCTGGTCAGAACAACACCTACATTCCTCACAAAGGTGTTCTATCCCCCGCCGAGAATACTTTGTACGTCAGCTACAGGTAAGTAAAAATTTCCTTTAATCCCAGCAGGAAACAATGCAGCTGCTAAAAACGTTTTTTCTAGTAATGGTGCTGGCCCCTATGATGGTACATTGGGTATTGTACAGAAATATAACATCGCAACGTCAACATGCGAGTCACTTTCCTCCAACACACTTCACATCGTACTTACTCCTTCTTTCAGGGACTGATATCACACCCGTTTCTGGATCTGACCTATACTTTGGTTTCGGTGGTCTCTCTGTCGATCTCCAAAAGCCTGGGACACTGATGGTGGCAGCCTTAAACTCGTAAGTGTTGGTTGTTATCACTTTATAGCGGGCCTTATGAACTTTCATAGATGGTAAATGCTTGTCTTTTTTCCTGACGATTTGATGATACAACTCTTGCTCTGTGTTCCAGGTGGTAAGTGCTTTTGAAAAATCTCTCATTGGATCATAAATATCAACGCGACTCTTAGGCCAGATGGTCAAATCTTCCGCTCTACAGACAGTGGTGCTACTTGGTCTCCGCTTTGGGAATGGATTTCATACCCTACGCTTGCAAAGTACTACACCTACTCTGATGCACTTGCGCCGTGGCTCGGTAACCAACAATTCCTAGGGTTGTCTATAGTTGTACTGATCAGTTTGTACTTCAGGACCCGATTCTGTTGATCTGACTGTTGGCGATCTGCAAATCGGCTGGATGATGGAGTGTTAGTCCTTTTGGGTTTGAGCTCCCCATTCATTGTTGACACCTATTAATCATCTTAAGCTCTATCTATCGACCCCTTCGATTCTGATCATTTCCTATATGGAACTGGTGCGACTATCTATGGCAGCCATGATTTAACTCAGGTCTGTTGTTGCTGCAATGACTTCAGAGTTTCGATGTTAACCCATCCTCATAGTGGGATTCCGAACACTTGTTCACCCTCGAATCATTGGCAGATGGGATCGAAGAAACTTCCGTACAGGTGCATGTTTCAGAGAAAACGAAGGCTGCATAGTGCTAATACCCCGCAGAACATTGTTGCACCCCCTGTCGGACCTCTTTTATTGTCCGTAGTAGGCGATATTGAAGGTAAATATCGCTAGCCATCCGTATTTTGGGATTCATTTATTTTTAGGCTTTGAGCATATCTCCCTCACAACTCCTCCTGCTCAAGAGTTCCAAAATCCAGAATGGGCTACCGCGATCGACATTGACTACGCCGGTAATACCCCAACCGACATAGTGCGAATTGGGAACAACGCTGGTTCCACCCTTCAGCAGGTTGCTGTATCCACAGGTTTGCACAAGTAGTTTTATATGTTCAAATTCGGTCTCAACCTCGCCGTTCTTAGATTCCGGTAACTCTTGGAATATAGATTATGGCGCAGGTGTGTTGATTTCACCCAACGTTGATCGTCGAAGTCTTTGACTAACTTGCCCTGACATCTAAGCTCTGAATGTCACCGGTACGATTCGTGTGTTCCATTAGTACGGTCGTCTCTAATTCCTCATGTTCGCCAGGTGGAAAGGTCGCTTATTCCGCCAACGCTGACACCGTACTTTGGAGTAGCTCGACGAACGGTGTTTTGGTTTCTCAATACACTGATGGTCTGTCTCATAATCCCGGTTCTAGCTCTGTGCTTATCTTCCCCGATGCAGCTTTTACTGCTGTCTCGTCCCTCCCCAGCGGGTCTATTATTGCATCTGACAAACGCAACAATGCAATCTTCTTCGCTGCTTCTGGTGCAAGTTTCTATATGTCTACAGACACCGGACACACCTTTGCGGTGCAATCAACACTCAGCTCTTCAACCTCTCCTGCCAAAATCGTCGTACACCCCAATGTCACTGGTGACGTTTGGGTTTCCACTGACCAGGTGAAGCCGTAGCTTTATGGTTTTATAAATCTGTTCCAATCGCTCCTTCGCAGGGTCTTTTCCATTCCACCAACAATGGTACTACTTTCACCACAATCTCCGGTGTCACTGAAGCCTGGGGTAATCCAATCCCTCTTCCAGAAGATATTTGTTCGATGCTGAATGACCTCGTTCTGTGTAGCAATTGCATTGGGTGCGCCGGCGACGGTGAGCTGATTATGCTGTGGTCACTCTGAATATGTCTGAACTGTTGTTCTCTTAGTCTGGAGGGTATCCTTCTCTATATGCAGCCGCAAACATTGGAGGCACGATCGGGTACTTCAGGACCGATGATCAAGGTGATGAATGCTCCTGGTCGCACAATAATTCTCACTGACATTTGTTCAAGGTACAAACTGGGTACAGATAAACGACGCCGCTCATGGATTCGCTAGTATTTCCTCAAACCCTATAACTGCCGATTTACGGGTTTATGGCCGGTAAATACTCCACGCTTCTAGTATTTTCACTTTATCCCTGACTTCATTGAATGAAGCGTTTTCATTGGTACCAATGGGCGAGGTATATTCTATGGTGTACCAGCCGGTGCAGCTCCACCTCCTACATCAACTGTGGCGTCGACTTCCACCACCTCAATCTCATCGACAAGCAAGACCACCACCACCCCCACCACTGTTTCTTCAACTACGTCGTCACACTCGACTACCACATCTACCACATCCTCTTCTTCTCCTACTTCGACCTCTACAGCTGGTGCTTATGGACAATGCGGTGGTGAGTATATGCAGACTCATAGAGTTGGAGGGATTATCTTATAGGCTTATAGGCTCTGGATGGACTGGTCCTACAGCGTGTGTGACTGGATACACTTGCGTCGCACAAAATACTTGTAAGAGTAATATCATTTCTATCGTTATACCGGAATTGATCGTCGCAATGAACACAGTCTATTCGCAATGCATCCCATCGTAGTCATTGAACTCGGAGTTGAATAAGGCAAACAATTAGGAAATAAGGGATTGAAGAGGGAGTGCTTGGACAAAGGTTTTCAATTTGCGTAGCTTTGTTGAGATTGCCAAACCTTTCAAAAATTTTCATCAACCTTTACAGCTAAAGTGAAAGGAGAGTAAATTGTACTTCGAAAAATCGCCTGCGATCTGCAATTCGGACCCCTCTGCAGCTCGTGAGGTTTAGGACTTGTAATTTCGAACACGCATCGATGATAGGAAATAGACCCTCACCTAAGTAGATAGTGAGATGTTATCAAGAGTGTCAGCGGAAGTGCTTACTCGTAAACTTTGTTCCTTCCACCTCAAGTCTGACGAGATCGCAACAGCAAGCAATGTAAGCCCCAGAATCATCACCTATACTGGTGTTGTTGAGGACCAACGTCTCCAATGCTGGATGTGTTCCATCCATAGGAAGAAGTGCTGCCAAAGCATCAGATCGCATGGTTGTAATTCCGGCCAAGTTCAAGTACTTCGAGATCACATAAGGTTATATAGAAACCTTTGTTTTTAAACGTCAAGGCTCACTAGACATTTTCTCCCAACTCGTTGTATGAAATCAAACAATGAAGCTTTTGACAACCTGGTATTGGACACGAGGTTTACAGAACGTAGATTTGGGAAAGATTGTAATACACTTGTCAGCTTCGGAAGTGTGGCGTCGTTCAGAGTTGTTGCGGAAGCAACGCCCATTAACCCTGCGGCTCCGAGAGCACCAAGCGATAGAGTTTGCAAATTGGAGAATGAAGCAATGGTCTGGAGGAGATCTGAAATAGCTACTGGGGTCGATGTGAGAGACAATTTTTCGAGCGGTGGCGCTGAAAGATGCGCGCAAACACTGAAAAGATCTCGGCGAGAGGTGAACAGAATCGGGCGTTTGGTAGCGGTGAAGGATATATCTAAACGACTTAGATTCGGGGATAGCGATACGAGGAAGTCTATGGATGAATCGGCTAATTGCAGACCACGCAGCTTGAGCGTCCGAAGCTTCGGCATGCTTACTTGCTGCTCGATTAAGTATGGATGCAATTGAGCCATGAAGGTAGCATCCGTCTAGGTGGTGCGCAATGAGCACGGATGCAAAGAACACCGATAGAGAACTCACCCAACGTTGTAAGCCTGCAATTTTCAGCACCTCAAGTTGTTTTCCATGAGCCACGAGTAACTCAGCTATAGCAGCAGGCGAAACTGACGTTTCACTGAGATTCAAACTTCGGGTTTCTGGGCAAGATTTGGCGATAGCGGTGATTGTTTTTGGTCCTACTTTAGTGCAATTTCTAATGACAGAAACGTGAGCATCGTGGACTACTGTATTCAGAAGAAATGATGCGCTACCGTAAAACGAGCGATCTCAAGGAATGTAACTGGGTGACAACCTTGGCAAACACATCGTCGCCAAGTTTGCTGAATCCGGATAGATCGAGTTCGCGGACTTGAGAGTTGAGCCGCGGAATAGCTAAGACTGTCCCTCTATTTGCACCCGGCAGCGAGTCGGAAGATAGAGAAAGGTTGGGACCACGCAGGAAGTACTGATAATATTACATGTTATGCATCTGTCTGCTGGGCTAATTGTGCAGTCTATAAACGCACGGTGACGATGATTTCATGTGGAAGAAATCCTGGATGCGACTTCTTGAGAAGGGTAAATAGTCGAGGCAGAACAGAGTCCGGAAGAAGTTTAAGCTGATGGGATATACGAGCCTCCCATAGAGAATTATCCTCTCGAAGTCTTTTGAAGCAAGACACGAATCGCCAATTACAAAATGTGACTAGAGTAGGTACAGTTGTAAGGGGAAGAGTGCGGGAAGACGGTTCATTGACTTGGAAGATAGCAGTCTCGAGGTCGGAAGGTGCACCAAATGGGGGTATATCTCCAGTACGAGAGCGTTTCGTCGGCCTTGAAGACATCTTATAAATTAAATTGTGGGGGTCGGGAATCGGAATCAAGTAAACGCACGTCACAGCGTGATGGTGACATATCAATAATCCCTTTGGCTTTGTTTAGTTTGACGAATCTGATTGGCTAGACAAACACAAAGACAATCTGTCTGATTCTGCTTTCCGGCGTCGAGCTACTGTACGGGCGAAAGGAGCAAGTGCCCCGAGCGGAACGTGCATCGCACAGGTCACTGCTAGTTTAAGACAAACGGATGTCTTTTGTTATATGATATACGTAGCCATTCTTAGACTAGTCATTGCCGTCCAGTATCAGTAGTCAATCAAGCGTAGCATCTTATTTGTATATACACAAAAGTTACATCTTGGGTGAAGTTCTGCGAACTATCTCAATAGTGTTTGCAATCTCTCGAGCTAGAACGGCATCAGCTTCATGCTATCTGTCAGTACATGAACTCAACGTTACTCACCCACTTCGTCCGGTTTCTCTAGAGGTATCATGTGCGATGCACCTGCTATATTGACACTAGACGTATTTCCTGGCCGAAGTTTGACCAGCCTATCCGAGGAGTCGACGCCTGCCAAACTAGAGAACATCAAGCTTTAAACATTACGCTAGGTGACGGTCTCGAGCAACCTACCCTCCACCCTTCTTTCGATCCGGCATTACCCACTTGATGTACACCTTTTCATCTAAGCCGGGTGCTTTAGCATACATATCTTCGGATGCTTCTATGCCATTGATGTATGCCAAAGCTTCTAACACAGGATGTGTTTTCAAGTGTACTGCGTCAGAGCCTGATGGTGTGTATAATCCGCATTCAATAAACAGGTTGAGAGCATCCGGATGCCAGGCACCAAAGAATGCCGATTTCTTGTGCAACAATAAAGCCTCCTCCCTTTCATATGTTAAGTAAACCTTCATTGGACCAGAGAAAATGATAAGAAGGCTTGCCTCGAATTCCAAGAGTCTCTCCGGGCATATGCGCCTTGAGCCATATATCTCAATGTCGGTCTCAGAGTAGGATCATTGAGTTTGACGATCCCGGGATCTACCATAACCAGAGCGGAAAAACATCGAGGATATGAAAAGCAAGCACGGGCGCTATACTTTACGGTTATCGAAGACGGTCGACGAAAGTTCTTCACACGCACCAAACATTTCCACCATATGAATGGCCAATACCAATGATCTGGCGCTCTGAAAAGCCTTGGTGACCTCTATCCTCGAATTCAGCAGCAGAAACGCGTGGTAAATGTACCGGTAATTCGTCTGACACGATTCTAGAAGGCATGTAGTGTAGAAGGAAGTGAATTATGTCTCTGGCACCGTCGCACCAATCAGCTGCAATGTCAATTCAGTCGTTCACCGTTCTTGATGGATTGTATTCAGGAACTCACAAAGTTGATTGAGTTTGCCCGAATTGAGGAGCGCAGAGTCGCCGGTATCTACACTTTCCCAAGTCCATATCTCTTCGATGTCGCGACCAGCCGGGGACTTCACCAAGCGCATGATCAAAGGTTCCCAAGTCTACAAAAAATAGTATATGAACTAGAGACAGAAATTAAAGCATAATATTCCAGACCTCTTTGTTAGTACCGAGCGCGTGTGCAAATATCAGTGTCAACCCCTTGGTTCTACGGGGCACCTTGTCCAGATCCTTCTTGACATATCGATTCAAGCAAAGCCACAAGCGACGCTCATAGCCTGGCGTCCCTTGAACACGCCTTGCTTCCTCCTGTCCCCTCCGCCAACTCAACATCAAACCTACCTGCTCCTGAGCCACTTTCTGCCGGCCCTTGGTGTCCAGATTAGCCGCCTGCATCCGTGCGTAAGTTGGCATCGACACTTCATCCAGTGTTTTAATTTGAGGGAATGTTCTGAGCGGCGCTGCGTCGACGATATGCGTGGATAGCGTGTAAGGGACATCCGGGTCATCGCGCCACAGAGGTGTCCGAGGAAGAGAGGGGAGAGCTGGCCGGCTTTCGAGAACATCAGGAGGAAGCTGCGGGGCCATTGAACTCAGTCTAAATGGGTCGTTTGCGTTTGGCATATCGTCGAACAGGAGACAAGATGCGGAAATGAATAGTCCGACAAAAACACGTTCAATATAACTGTTGGCTCTCGGGCATCGGCCAAAGTAGGCTACTCAGTTTCCCTTGCTTGCCACTGTCCAAATCGCGTCCTTGGAATAGCTATGTACATGTTGGGACGCGATGTGTTCCGTTGGAATGGTCGAGTACGTCATGGTCGATAAAAAGAATGGTGAAAACTGGTAAAGAACACCTAGCGAGTACCTACATAGGATCCAGTGACCCACTTTGGAATTTTGAGACTGAGGCCGGCTTCAATGGATCATTCAAAGTGTTGATTGCGGGACACAAAAACTGTGGATCACCGCTGCCACCGGAGTTCATTGGCGCCAAGATTCATTGAGGGAGGTATGGGATGAAGATATAGCCCAAGAAGTAAAATCTTCTGCGAGTCTCCTGCGACAAAGACTACAACACTCTATCATTATCTGTATTGATGATGGCCCGGGTAAGAAGCAACTTTCGTTCTTCATGTCCTTCCTCCCTTATCTCAGAGTAAATCATCTCAATCGTTGATGTATCTCGAAGCGAATTGATTTCTATTTCTTGAAACCAACATGATAATACTGTGTATACACACACTATGAATATAGGATCCGGGTTACTTATGACTCTGAGTAGAATCAGTTGTAGAAACGTACCCAGGTAAAAAAAAAGGTGCAGAGGCATCTCCTAAACGAGGTGGTATGTAATACTGTAAATACAAGTCCATGGACAGTAGTGTTCTTCAACTCATTCTGGGTTACCCAGGGTATATATTGGAGTTGAAATCGAGCATTTATTCAAGTAAGTACATCCCTCCAATCTATATATTGAGATATTTATTTCTAGAACAAGAACACCTGGTCGCTGAGCTTGCTAACCGTGCGAGGGGCAGGGTATTTTAGTTCATCGAGATGTTTCCTGAGAAGAATGCAATGAATGAACAAATCTCGGGAAGGGAATTGAAGGAAAAACTCACTTCATAGCGGACATCATAGGCGGCGGTCCACACATGAGAATCTTACAGTCTTTATCCTGGCTCGGCATGTAGTGCGCAACCTGTTCCTTTGTGACAAAGCCGACACCACCTTTCCAGCCAGGGGGAGGGTTGTTAAGGACGTAAAAGATGTTGAACCTTCCAGCACTGTTGTGATGAAGGTGTTCCAACTCGTCGCGTAAAAGGATATCTTCTTCGTTAACGTTGGCGTAAATGAGGTTAATGGTAGTAGCATCGGAATGGTCCCAAATTGAAGAACGAATAATCTGGTACATGGGTGATATTCCGGTTCCCCCAGCGATCAAACCAAGGTGACCAGTGAGTTTGTTGTTATAGATGAACGCGCCCTTGGGACCCTTGACACGAATGCGATCGCCGATCTTAAGAAGGTTGAAATGGCGGGAGATGTTGCCCTTCTCGTATGTCTAAAAGGGAATCAAACATTTCAAAGTGAGCCAAGGCCAAGCATATCAACGCGTGAGGCTCACCTTGATGAGAAGGTCAAAATGACCCTTGTCAAACTGATCCAAAGTAGTAGGGGTATAGCTACGCATGATGTCCTTGCCGTTAATTTCCGCTGAAACTTGAATGTGCTGGCCAACAGGTAAACCGAGAACATCTTTACTACTAGGCAAGGAGAAGCGGTAGCTGTAATCGGATGGTCAGAAAGGCCAAGATGAGGCTCTGAGACGCGATCGCAAGACGTACACGGCAGTGTTGGGCGAAACCTGGGTTTTCAGCACAAGTGGGAACTCTTTCCATTCATTGGGATTGAGGACAGGCTTACGTTCTAGCACGTATGTATTAATAAACGCGAAGCAACGATAGGGATGAAAGACTGACCACCGCTGAACGCCAGCCAATAGAAGGCGACTGCAGCCAAGCCTGCAGAAGCGAGGAATGCTGGTGTCTGCACCAAGGCAATGGCGTCCTCCTGAGTGAAGGTTTTAATGAAGTCCTGAATCGAATGAACGTCCATTTCCGGATGCTGCGGGTCTTTAGGTAGGCCGATGAGAATGAGGTTCCGAAGGTGAATATCTCTCGCAGTAAGGAAAGCAGAGACCCAAAAACTGACGAGCAGAAGGATACCAAAGGTGAGTGAAAAGGATAGAAGAAAGAGATATTGGTTATGGTTGGGCATACTTATACGAATTTTGGGGTTGGGGACCCAGGTGAAGTTCTGGACGCGTCCAAAAGAAGGCTCGAAACAAGCGCCGAATCATTCCGAATTTGCCACATCAGTCAGTCACGTGTAAAGCTCTTACTGTTTGACCTCGGTGGACACGGCTGTGGTCCTGGTTATCTTCTTCTACTTGTCTCTTCATCTTCATCGTAACTGGCTGGTCCATTCCTCTCATAAACCCCCACGATGTCCAAAATGCAGCGCAAAAAAGGGCCTCCTCCCGTGATAAAAACCGATATGCCACAACACTCTCGTATAGCTGTTGCTTTAGGTGATCCTGCAAGTGCCTCTGACTCCGATCATGCTACTAGTCCACGGCCTATGTCCCTTAGGAATATGAAGAAACTCTCTTTGACCCTACCTTCGGCCCAGTCGTCGTCCTTGTCGTTGGGTCTCCAGTCTGAGCCCCAGAGTGCTAACAGTACAGCTCAACCAGAGCTTCCTGGTCCTCGTCCAAGGCGGCCATCTGTCGTTTCCCTCCCACCTCCCACCGCCAATCCTACCGTGGTGTCTTTTTTGCAGCGCAACCGAGAACAGGAGGGTGATCCAGCTGTCCCGTATGCTGACGGCCCTATTCAGATAATCCCAGGCATCTGGTTGGGCTCAGAGGATAATGCTCGTGACTGGACTGGTCTCATAGAGCGTGGAATAAAGTCGATTCTCAATGTCGCTAAAGAGGTTGTTTCACCTTTTGAGCCAACCAAACCTCATTCGCTTAGAGTCGCTGTCTCAACTCCCAATCTGAACAAAACACTCGACTCCACAGCCACTTATCATCCACCACATCCTGCTACAGGCAGGCCTGGTTTGCATTATCTGAAGCTGCCATGGTCCCATGGACAGCGGGATCTGGTTGCAGACGGTTTTCCTGTTGCCATGAGATTCACTGATGAAGCTCTTCAACGGGGGGACGGCGTGCTCATCCAGTACGTATCATTCCTCTGTTTCTGCCAATCATCATGTCTAACGTAGTTGTCGCATGTAGTTGTCAATGTGGTATCTCACGCTCTGCAACGCTGACCATTGCCATTGTGATGCGGGCCGCAGCCGAACGTTCCTCCTTTGTACCGTCTGAAATTTGGACACTCAAAGGCATGCAACCCGCATATGATTATGTCAAAGAAAAAAGCGCATGGATAGGCCCAAATATGTCGTATGTGTTCCCTTCTCCACTCTCACTACATTGACTGAGGATCCTACAGACTTATTTATCAACTGCTTGATTATGAACGTAAACTCAAAGGACAGGACGCCAACTCTCCTTCTTCGGATCGATCTTCAATGATTGCAGATGAGGAAGCGGAATGGAGTCGCCGGAGACAGATGATGGAAGATGGGGACGATGATGATCATGAAAGCCAGCTTGTTATGCAGGAAGCACAGGCACTCGATAAAGCTATGGAGGATCGTGTAGTCGCACGTAAAAATTCTGCATCGTCTATGTCGTCTCATGGTTCGTCATTCAGCGGCGTAGGTATGGGACCCGCTTGGCGCAGTCGATACAGTCGCAAACGTACGGGTTCAGTAGCAAGTAACACCACCAACGGGAGCTTGATCAGTGAAGATCTAGTTGAGGAAGAGGAAGAACAGGAATTGCTGGGTGTAGGCGGTGGATTCGAATCCAACAGCCCAGACTCCGATAAGGTCGGCAATGAAGGAGAAATTGTAGACAATCTGGAATCTTCTACTTCAGATTCTTCTTCGTCTACCAACAATTCACATAAGGATATTCAAGACGTAATCCCTCCGCCTCGAAGCGGTTTGCTAGCTTCACTCACACCCAGAACTGCTCGCCCCAAGCTCCCGCCATTTATTCCCAAATTGAACTCCCAAGCGCAACCTCCACCTTCAGCCCCGGTTTGGAAAACTTCTTTCGGAAACAGTGTCTCTATCCCGCCTCCTTCAACAGCTTTCCGTTCATCGTTTGATCTGTCAACTCCGAAAGCAAATAAAAGACGGCCGACTCCTTTGGGAACACTTGCTCCTATTCCCCCATCTCCCATCGCCATCATTGTTGAAGGCGACAGTTCCAACGAGGCTAGTGAAAGTGAGTCTAGCTACGCAGCACCACTTTCGCCAAAAAGCAAGCCATCCAAGGTTCCGCGGCCTAAGTCCGTCGTGTCATCCTCATCATCAATCCTTTCAGCAAGCAGCCGCCGGTCTTCCGCTTCCGCTTCTTCTATTCAGTATACCTCTCCCTTTCCGGCGCCCCCGAGAATGCGCACCGAGTCCCGAAAACCCGCCCCACCACCTTTACATCTTCGCCACAGTGTAATGCAGAAAGTCAAAGCGCAGAGCCAGGCATCGCAAAGTGGAAGCTCGGGATCCCAACCCGGCAAACGCACTGTACCGTCCTCGCAAGTTTCGACCCCTTCTCAAACCTTGTTCGTCTTCCCGCCCAGTCCAACCCTGACAACACGGACGCCGTCCACCATGACATTAACGTCTGCCACTCCACGCGATCTGAACGTTCCTTTCCCTTCATTCTTGGCTACTCCTCGAGTGTCGACCTTCCGGAATCATCAAGGCAAGACTCGCTCGTTCATTGGACTAAGCGCGCCCCCCACACCGACGACGGGATTCTCCAGGGTGGATGTTCGGGGTTATGTTGCGCTGAAGTGATGAACAATAGACTATGTCAAGGCTTTGTGCTGACATCTCATTGCTCTGCGACCTCGGCAAATTGTATAAAAATCAGAACGGATGCCACTGGGAGTTGAGTTCTCTCATGTCTCGACGTTCGTTATGCTTATGTTGGTGTTATGCGTTGTGTCGGGATAGTCATGCTAGTCTTATCATTTTCTCCACGTCTTCTTCTAATCCGATGCTTTCCGCGTTCATCTTCTCTTTTTGAATCCTCTCATGTTTTGAGCTCTTGTCACAGATTTTTTCATTTTGCAAATTTGATGTTCACACGCTTGGCTTGCTTGGTGCATGCTTTTCGTTGATCTACCTGGTCGTGCTTCCCAGCTTCATTCCTTTATCTTCGGTCTGGGGCAATAGCACCACTTCCTTCCGCTCACGCATTATTCATGGTATGCCGCAAGCCATTACAGATATATATCGTCCCTGCATTGGACTCCTGTGTGTATTACTAGATCTTATTTTTGCATTGCGACCTCTTGCGCCGAGGACGATGGGATTTGCTCTTCTTCTCGTTCTTATTTTCAAACCCTTACATGCAAGCACGGTCATTTCATGTTCCTTATTCGTCTTTATTCGTGTCTTTGTTTTCGAATGCATCATTTCATCGTTTCTTAGTCGAATGCTACATAGGCATCTACCACCAAATGTGCAAAATAAAATACAACGTCCAACTGGGTCAGCACCGGGTATCTTTCATTTCAACCGAACATCCTTCCGACGCCTTTTTGGACAGCACCTGTAATAAGTTGTCCGCCTAAACTACCCAAGCCCCATCCTCCTCCCACAACGCTATTTGCCCAGCGCTGCTTGGCATCTCGGTCAGCATAAGTAAAGCCAACAGCATTGGCTACATTGAAAACCAATGCTAAAATGACGATAGGGATAAATCTATTGATCGTGTCAGGGAGCTCAAAAGGTGAGTGTCAGAAATTGAAAAAAACTGACGAAAGCCCGAGTTTGAGGATAGAGACAACTAGAAGACTTGTCCAAAGGGCAGGAAACACGTACAACGCAATCTAATGTGCGAAGTCATATGTGATCAGAAGCGACGTGATTCCACGTACCCAGAACATCCTTGACATTGACGAACGATGATTAGGGATCCTCAGGTCAAGCAGAATCTAACACTGACTTTGAATCGATCGGATTTGCAGGTCTTGAGGGCTACACAATTTATGTTATGAAATTTTCAACTCATGATGACTGAAGTTACAGACATCTCGGCTTTCAAAAACCCAATAGCTTTCCCCGTCATCGTCAACCTCGGGATAGGATAAGTTATGAGGAAAGCTGGACGTGTGGTAATGCCTACTTGGTTCCAGAACCGTAAACCGACAAGGGTTCTTCCTGAAACGTTCTGCGTGAAGCTGAAATGAATGTCCATCCTGAGCGAAATAATGTCTTGGGTACACACCCGACAATTCCAAAAATCCATAGCTAACAGGATTACAACCATTACTGTCTATAGGATTCTCGGATCAATTGCTTATTAGAGTATGGAAATCGTCAGCGTACCGAAAGGACGTAGTTGTCCGTTAAAAATCCAGATATAACGTATACTGTGATGGCCGAAATACGGAAGAAATAGAGGAAAAATAAAGCCATCGGGTGCGCAGACTGGGTAGTTGTCAGAAGCGATATCCTTCAAACATGATATGAACGTGGATTACTTGACGGAATATGCCTGCTATGCCTGGATCCCCTGTCAACAACCATGAGAAATTGAATGCATTGGCGGACACACCAGATTCTGCATCACTTTGCGTAGTAGCCATTTGGGAACCTTGTGCGCGGTTTGTAGGTGTGAGGACAACAGGTTTCCGTGCATTTGAGTTGCTCTTTGCAGATGAAATGTTTCCCGAGAGTTCAACTGGGGTTTCATCGGGTTCGATAGTGTCCAGAAGAGGCGTAGATACGCTCATGTTGACGGTGAGCTGGAAGAGGCTGAAAGTGCGGAAAGAAACGTGACTTAGGCGTCTAATATATAACTTTTCCTTCAACGATCATATGGCCGACGAGGCCACTGAAGAAACTGCCCTCCTTCAAGATGTATCTTCTGTGCACCTGCCACTTCTCCGCGACTTTATCTCGCGGCTGAACTCTATTTCACCAGAAGACTTGCTTCAAACAGACGTCTTGCAACCCGCTCAGCTTTCCAATCACCGTGCTTTGCATACTTCATTTTCTGTTATTGTTCTACTACTTTTCCGAGAGCAGAAGACCCGAAAAAAAGCTTCGCAATATAGTCCTTGGGACGACTGGAAACATGAAACGCTCACGGATCAATGGGTCAAAACTATAGACGAAAGTATTGAACAGATTTGGTCTACTTTTCTGGGCACATTCTGTAGCTCTAGGGACGTGGAGATCGCTCTCTGGACAGAATTTCTGGTGGATGAAAAAGGACAAGCCTTCAGAGGTCAATGCTTTTACTCATCGCGTCGTTTTAGAACTTACCTTGATTCAGTCATCGACTTTGTTTCCAAAAATCCAAAGCTGCTTCATGACAGGGTAGTGGAACTGGCCCTGAAATACCGATGGAAGCGGGGTGCTCTCTTGGATCCTTCATCTTCCAGGCAGTATCTTACCTCCCGATACGATGTGCTGTGTACACCTCGGTGAGATATTCTTGTATCATTTATGCCTCCAAAGTGTGGCTTAACGTTCCCCCATAGGATCTATCATGCTTTTGATCTGGCTTCTCAAATTGTTTTCTTACTTCTCCTGATATCCTACGTCCTCAACCCACCTCGTCCGGCATTCTTTAGTCTACCACTGGAATACATTGAATACCGCGAGGTCCTACTCATAGTCATTTCTATAGCCGCGATACTTCATTCCTGGACTGCGTCTATTCCCTTCACACTCACGCTGGCTGCATTTCTTCTCAACCTTCCGTCAGCGCCTTTGCCCTCGGAATCTTCTTTCAATATTCTTCTCCTGAGTCTCGTCTTACTGCTTATCCAACTACACCTTCCTCTCTGTCCCAGTCCATTTTTACTCATTCGGCCGGAACGATGTCTGCCTCTTGCTGCGCTCATCGTACATAGTGTTTTTGGCCCAATAATGAAGGTCCTACTATTGTTCCTACCCGTCCTTTTACTGACAGTTCTCTTCCTGTCATATGCACTCTCCGACGTATTCTTGGTGTCTTCTCTTGTCCTGGTACCTGCCCCGATGCCAACGCGGGAACTGTTCTTCACTCTCGCAGCTTTTACTTTCATCATAATACTTCTTTCTGTTCTCGTCCTAGTACCGATCTCCGTTTCATACGTACGGGGTTCTTCTTGGGACCAATATTCTACTTCGAATGGACAAATGGCTCGGGCTCAATTTTATCGCTCTGTGGTTCGGTATTCAAAGCCCTATCCCTTTCCTCCCCCCTTCAATATCTTGTATTTCGTGTTCATCTCGGTGCCTGCCCAAGTTCTGCCTTACTTTGATATTTCCAACTCTTTTCTGTTTAGCCTGGAAAAGATTCTTTGGAGGGCTATTGTAGGGCCGTTCGTTGTCATCGTGCGTTTTTTGACCCTGGGTTTGTCCTGACGCTTAAACCGAATAATGACAATATAAGATAAGCCTTCGCTTTAAATGGCAGCATGTATCATTGTATGCAGATGTATGCTCGGATTGTTGTCGGCATGTGTTCAGATAAGTCATCAAACTCTCTTCACTACCTCGCTTTCAAGTTACTTCGCTCTACTCGATTGCACAATGTCCAAGCCTGTCCTGTACGTCTTCGGAGGCTCTGTTTGGTCTGCAGGTGTGAAGAATACCTGATCCTTTAAGATCTCTTGTTAACACTCGCTTTCAGCCGCTGAGCTTGCTGCGTATGCCTAACATCTACTGTCGTTATTGAAATCGACTAATACTAACGCGTAGCGCGGAGCTTTTCCCCGAAGGTGATATCGAATACAAGACCATCAACCTCATGGAAGGAGAAAACTTTGCGCCTTCCTTTATCAAAAAGGTGAATAGACTCACAGATGTCATCCGATCTGCTAGATGAACTATTGATCCAATCTTCCTTCTCATTAAAGAATCCTAACGCCTCGCTACCTACTCTCGAAGCTGAGGGTCAAACCTATACATCCACAGCCGAAGTTACGTCTTACTTCGTGAAGACTTCGTTGATCAAAGTGAAGTCTGCCAATCCCGAGTTCATCGAGATAATCCATGCAGATAAGATTGATCCCAACTTTGCCTTGTTTCTTTTCGTAAGATTGTGCACTTCTCGTCCGCCTGTTCTATGTTGTGCTGACTACAGTTCTGTTTGCAGCGTGACGATGAAGAACACAAGGCAAAGTCTGAATTGGGTCAGGGTTTCCTCGGTGGACGTGAGTGTTTGAACTGCATCGAACATGTCCGAGCCTCTGATTTTGATTTTCCTTCCCATAGGTCAAGCCGCTCTCAAGAAGTATTCTGTTCATCCCGATGCGGAACCGCACAGAGCGTTCTATGACGAAAAGATCGCGTCTAACGGTGCCTTCCTAGCGCTCTATCAAGGCAAAGCATCCAAGGACGAATTCTTCGCGCAATCTCATGCTCATTTTCACAATATCGCGACGTTCTTTAAAGGATCTCTTGTTTCCTACCTTCCTGAGAATGGGTTCATAGGTGGGGAAATACCTGGCGAAGGTACATACGCCTTGTGTTGATGTTGTATTTTTTCCAACCGCGCGCGCTGACATGTATTTCACAGATGATTATCATCTGGGTGCATGGCTTACGAGGATTGCTGCAGCTATGGGTGCGAAGAACAAGGATGAAGCAATTCCCGCTTTTGAAAAAGGGTTTGGAGCGCCAATCCCTGGTCAAGTCGTCTCGTATTGGCGGGCTTGGACCGAGAGACCGAGTTGGATTAAAGTGTATCCGGAATTGCACTAGATACTAAGATTGTGATTTTCCACTACCATACAGGACTGCTTTTCCTTTGTTGAAACGAGCCTTCCACGATATTCCGAACTGCCAAGAGTTATGTAGATAGATAGATAGTTTAGCGGCGCCTCTAGTACCGTACATCGAATCAGAGATACCGGAAAATGCCAGATATTTGAATTCAATGGTTTCTCATTGTTGGATAGGACTGGTGTCCTTGGAACATTGTTTCCTCACTTTCCGCAGATGCCTGGGAGAGTATTTTCATAGTAATTCCCCGCCTTCAATGTATTGTCATTCCCGACTTCATTTTGTAAATGCAGCAAGTGTGCACAGGTGCGCACCTGGCTGTGGGAGACAAAGTAATGATTTCCCTACTCTCCCTTTCGGGTCTGGATCTGAAGATTCAAGCTAGAATTTGTTAGGTTGTTAGTACGGTACGGTCATCTGAAGTTGATAACTTTTCAATTAGCGCTAGTTAGGTATAGGCCAACATGCATGAAGGGTATATGGGTATATCAGATTCAAGAGCGTATATGGATGGACTCCTCCGAAATTTGATTTAGCTGTGTCAAAGAGTCTTCGAGCATCTCGAGTCGGCACTCGTTCAGACTAAATAGGACATGTCAGTTGGAGGAAGAGTGACGCAGAGAGGATGAGGATATTAACGTACGCTTGTATGATAGTCTGCGCTGATTGAAGACCTAATTCAAACTCTTCTTCCGTGGGCTCTCGATGCGAAATTATGGCAAGTTGTATGATGGAGTCGTAGTAGTGTAAAGGCGTAAGCTCGTCCTCGTTCAAGGTAAGTAGGGGTAGGATGAATCGAAAATGATGTATCATGCGAGCGTGAGGTTTCAATGCTGGGTGTGTAGGAATGACAAGGCGAGCCAGAGAATCTGGGAACGTCGAATTAGCTCGACACGGGAGTTAATAATGTTCATCTCACCAATTTTTGGGATGGTGTCCAGTAGAGCACGTCTGAAATAAACACCCTCATGTTGGCCTCCTTCGGTTTATGAGATTGCAATTGAACAGAAAACGAAGAAGATATACCTAGTTTACCCCATCCTTCATGAAATGCATCAGTTGGTTGACTTTGGTGTGCAATCAAGCATGTCCGCGCGTATTCCTCAGTGATGAACCTGTGGACGGACTGTGCGAGTGGTAGCTTGAGCTATGACGGAGAACGGAAAAGAGAGATTCGTTATACATCGGGAACATCCCCGCGAGTGATGGTCTTGTGCGTTCTCGAGAGTCTCGAAAGTTTCAGTCGCACGGCCAATGTTCTCTTCAAGCAGAAGAATAAGGATGAAATCAGCTGTGAAAGTATAAAATCAGGCTTGGGTGCGGAGAACTCCATGTTAACTACGAACCAACACTATATATGAGGCGCCGATGATGAGAGCATTGAAGTTCTTGTTCCAAGATCTAGTCGGTGCAGTTCGAACGGCCTGGGATAGAAGGGCCACACATGAGAGAAGAGTAGCACAGAAAGTCCCTAAAACCAATGATATGTAGCTGATTTGGAGCAGATATCTTAGTAGTCGTGAAGAGAGCATCTCTACATGTACAGTCGGCGAGTCGCGGACCCCTGTGAGAATTAAATGATTACCTAAAACGCTCAGAAGGTCAAAGCTGTAAGTATTGCAGTCTAGAATGTTATCGGAGATCCGCATTGAACTGGCCCGAGTAGGTCTGGGTTTCTTATAGGGCTCGAGGCCTTTGCACGATGTCTTTTTCGACAATCACGATTTAACAGAGAATACATATAATGCAAGGTCTTGAAGTCTGAACAAATCCATACCTACTAGTACTATCATCATCAGTTTCCCTTTAAGTGGATTAACAATGATGTCCGCTTCAAACTCGCCATCAGCGTCATCTACGACCTCTGTAACTCGAAGATCAACCAGTACAGTCAATCACACACAAAACTCCGCATATCTCATGCAACTCCTGAGCATTGACGTTTCTAAACCTGTTATTGGTATGATTCTCACACCTGGGCTCAACTCCGATGAAATTGAACGTAATTTCTTACCAGATTATGTTGTCGACTACGTCTCGCACATAGTTGACCACCTTGTGGATCACCCTCCAAATCAACTAATCATGTTGTTCCCTATGACCAGAGGGCGATCGCAATCCAAAAGGCATCGGAGACCAGCTAAGATATCTCCTTGCTCTGATGCAACATCCTTCATTGAAAGGGTTTTGCACAAAGTCCGAGTAAAAATGTCAGAGGTGCTCGCAACCCTCGCCTACATCGATCGAGCACGGTCATTCCTACAGATCTCCAGTGACACTAAATATCCCTTTGAAAGAGTCTTCCTTGGGGCATTGATCGTTGCAACAAAGGTATGTTTTTCCCCGGTATACTTAACCCCATACATGGCTTCTCTTCAAGTTGAGCTTACTTTGGGTTGTAGTTTCTCAATGATTCTTGTATCCCGAATATGCACTGGGCACAATGCAGTCGCCTGTTCGGGAAGCACGATATCGGTCGCATCGAACGAGAGTTTCTGGAGGTTCTTGACTGGGACCTGACACTCACTGAGGAGGACCTGCTTGCTCATTATGATTCGCTCATACTCATTGATTTCCCCGAAGCACCAGAAATCATCCCGTCTTCTATCCAATATCCATCGAAGTCACTTGCATGTCCTCACAATGAAGAGGAAGAGACAGACGGTTTATGTCCTTCCTCTCCACTGTCCTTCCCCTATCAGCGGTCTACAACCACTTTGCTTACCCGCTCACCAATGATCACCGGTCTCCAAGTTGGTTCTTCTTGCTCGCCGACAGTATCACTTCCTTCTTCCGTGCTACTGTCTCCTTCAACGCCGGACCTCGAGCTCGATGCTCACTCATCCTTTGATACTGACATTGAATCATCGAGTTCTCCACTACTTCCCACACCGCCTTCTTCTGATCTTTCTTTGGAGGGCGGTGAAGACGACCGAAGTGGAGGTTACAAAAGCAGTGACTCGTTTTGGTATACTTATTTCGCAAATATGCGAATTCAAGAAGCTTCATCTCCAATTGTGAGATTGCAGAAACTCAGAAATTCATGAGATACAGCACTTATTTCGACTGAAAAGGACCTTTTGCACATGATTGTATGATACGTACCGAGATGGCAGGAGTCAAGGACTACCTGATTCCGACCTGATTCCTGAATAGAAACGATGAACTCAACTTGAGCCGGCGGCACTTTTGACTTTCACAACGTCAACTATTCTGATTCAAGCTACGGAGGTTACATTCCAGACGTGAGTACAAGCAACTAACAACGAACGACTTTCGAAAGAAATAGAGCCAAGCACAGCTAAGCGAACGAAAAGGGAAAGAAAAACATGACCTGCATTACGCTTGAACGTTTTGTCTGCGTGAAGTGATTGGTCAACAGTCGAGAAATAAATCGCAAAGGAACCGAGACTCACGCGAATTCGCCAATAACGTTGCCTTGGGGTGAGTACTCACATACGTAGAAACTGGCTAACTAAGAGGAGGGAAAAGACATTCAGACTTGAAAAGACGTATGCAATATCAGGCGAATGCAAACTGCCACTTACTCCGAAGCTGGCAGCAAATATTCCGCTACAAGAGGCTACCGCACACCCCACTTGGGTAGTCGCTTTCCATACCATCTGAGTAAAATGGGAGGCCACAGGATTGCTGGGATCATATTGAGCTAAGAAAATATATTATGAGACTGACGAAATATAACAAATGGAAAGGGTACCTACAAACTTCGCTTGACCAGGAGTCAATCGCTTGAGAAATTCCATAACCACTCCCAGTGCCAGCAGCCAAGTTTTCTGAAAGAACGATCAGGATTCGGTCCTCTAAAAAAAGACGCAGACCAACAAACCTCCAAAGGGTCCGAGGGTTCCTCCAGAGTGTTGGAATACACAGTTGTCAGCCCATTGCTGAGCTTTGGTAGCAGCATCATTGCTCCAGGTAAGAGCGGATGCGCCATGTTGAGCCCGAACCGAGTTATGAGCTGACAAATACTCTTGAACATCACTATCCGAGGCACCTGAGCCATTTGATCCTGAGGAAGTAGAACTCGAGGAGGCAGCGACGGCGGCGACTACGGAAGAGGTTGTAGGTGCAGGTGCAGGTGCAGGAGTGGACGACGTAGTAAGGGGGGGTGCAGGTGCAGGAGTAGATGTCGTAGCTGGGGAAGGTGCCTCTGCGGTACTAGAGTCAGCGCTAAAGGTCGTGGCAGGAGGAGTGAACTGTGAAGTAGAAAATGATTCTTCTGTCGAAGATGTCGTAGGAGCAGGGAGGATAGATGTGTCAGATGAGGAAGCGATGCTAGAAGATGGGGATACGGAAAAGGTCGCGGAGATACTGATAGAGGGAGACGTAGAAACAAGGGAAGATGACGACGAGATAACAGAAGATGAGATAGGTTCAGTGGTGGACACAACCACAGAGCTGACACTGGAAGGAGGGGGCGAATTGCCTATAGCACCCGCAATGGTCGCAGACGCAGCAGAAGCACTGGCAGTACTGTGTATTTCGTCAGAGATGTTCAAGTACATATTCAAACTTGACCTACGACGAAACAGGCATTCCACACGCCGAAGCGATCACGGAATCCCAGTCATTCTCTTCCGTCTTTTGGATAACAGCACCCCAAGGACCGGAGCCCATCATAAGACCAGGATATCCCCACTTGCCTTTACACTGTTCAACACACGACTGTTGTTGCCAATATTTTTTGGCACAGGCCGGCCCAGCAGACCCATACGGTATAGCACTGGAGAAACAAACAACGAAAGAAAACAGCACAGCGATGCGAGTCATGTCAATTGCTTGTAAAGCAACAATAATAAAAGAAAGTGCGCAGAAAAAGAAGGTGAAGTCCTCGGGGACGCCTGTGGAACGAGAGGGGAAGTATAGAAGCCGTTGTGAAGAGGCTCTGTGAGTGATTCGACCATTTATAACTGTACTCAACACTGTGGTTGCAATTGAATTAAATAAATGTCCATCATGTTGCCATAAGACCCAACAGAATCCAACAAGAACTGTCGGCGTGCCTGGTTCTGCCCACTACCATGATGGATCCACCCTATTACATCTTGTTTTCCACTCAGCCTGCGAATTCCTCTTCTCTCGGGCATCCTACGATTCAATATCACTATGCAGATGATTCACCCTTGGCTTTACTCCCTCAGCATACAGATGAACACGTCTTGCTGCTTGAATACGACCAAACTTCGCCGATGCCGACAGTGACCAGCACTTCAAGAACATTAGCTGTGACTGGCATCAAAGTTGAAGAGGCACCTGGCGCAGCTGTGGCTGAGGATAGGCATAACGACAGGATGTATATCATAGAGGCAACTACAGTTTTAGCAGAGGACAAGTTCGTGATGATAACTGAGATGATTTGTCAGTGTAACTGATGAAAAACTTCAGAGTCCAGTTATCGGGGGAACGTGCCTCGGCTCACGCTGTCATTGCTCAGTTCAAACAAAGGAAAGTAATTCTTGTTTGACAAAGGGTTGGATTGGATTATTACCAGAAGTTGCAGAAATTTAGCTATTCGTCAAGCTCTCAATTGTCCTGAAGGACTTGGAAAATCATAGGTTCAACAACAGCCTCAACAATCCAAAAAGTAACATTCATTTTCGTTGGGTACCATTCTATATGTACACATTCAGGCCGATGATTTCGCAGGGCGCACTACCTATCGTCTTCTACTCTTGCCTTTACTTTTAGTTGCAGCCTGTACACGAGGAGGTTGCGAGGATGCCTGATCCTGTCCGGATGCAGCGGTCATCAGTGCAGAGAGTCTGAGATATATAATCAGAATTGGCTATATCAGGATCTAGGTTGATTGTAACTCACCCAGATTTGAAATCACCACTCTGAAGAGCACTCTGCGCGTGTGACATCTTCGCCTGTTCTTTCTTGAATTCTGCGAGAGATTCTGGGTCCATATTTTTCTATTTTGGTGTGAGTGAGGTTGGCGACGAGATCATAAACTACCCTACCATGAGATACGGCATGCCCAAAACAAGTGCACCAGCAAACACCATCATCAGGATCATAGGACTCTTGAGCATTCCCATAATGTTGAAGCTTTCTCGAGGCACAAAGTAGTTGAATCTCTGTCGTGCAGAGAGTTTGATGGGATATGAAAGTAGGATCGTAGAAGCTGGACTCATGGGAGTTCCAAGAACGTAAGGTCGGACTTCAACAACCGGTTCTTCGAAGGAAATGCTATCCTTTACATCTACACGCATCTGTATACGACTCAGCAAGAGTGCGGCATTCGACTGTTCAAACCACGCACCTGTTCGAACTGATAGTCATGGGAGATGACAGAAAGCAAGTATGTCCCGGAAGGTACGTTTGGACTGTTGTGAATTGTGACAATGAATATCCGTTGTCTAAGTCTTTGCGAGGAGCAGCCGTACGGGATGTGCAGGCGCTGCTCACATTACGAAAGAACCGTCCTCCAAGATTCCACCGCTGTGTTTGTCATTGTCCAATACGACTCTGGAATGACCTAGTTGGTTGTATTCTTGATACTGAATCGTCAAAGACGTGGCTGCTGACGAAGGCAGGAATTTACCACGACAAACGTCGTTCCAAGAAACATGACCCTTGACATCGACGGCGCTGCTGCCTAGATACAGAAAGCTGTTTTTCTTGAGCTGAGCTTTGCGTTCTTGAATGACCAGTGAACATACCCAAGAAATAGTATAAATATGATAGGTAGAGTCATGACGCAGAAATGAATATGTTCCTTAGCGCCCGCAATTTCCTTCTCGCAGTCCACCTTCGATTTTGTCTTCCGCTAGAGCTTTGATCATGAGGCAAAAACGAGCCAAAACTTATAGGAAGCTCATGAGTCTCTACTCTATGTTTTTTGGTTTTCGACAACCATATCAAGTACTTGGTTGGTCTAATTTCAAGCTCCTGTTACCACCGTTTTTCAGTCATGACATTTACAGTCGACTCAGAACTATGCAAGACTTCTGTAGATCATAAAGTCGAGCTCGTCAAACAATTAGGAACTGTCCTTCAAGGAGAAGTGAAACCCAGTGAGCTTTTCAAAGCTTCGGCTTCGTACACTCGATGCTGAACACGCACAAGCACTTTAGTGATCACTCAATGTTGCATACATGAATTGTATCTTCAGCGTGGACAGCAACCTGCCGTGGATCTAGCCAAAACTTTCGAGCGCAGGAAGTGTAATCATCGGGAACCTATTTCAGGAGTTGATTGTTTAGCGAGCGTCGTCGGTAAAGTTTTGTTTTTCATTTAACGAGCAACGGGGCGTTCATGCGTCACAGGGGACTCGAACAAGCATCGCTACGTTATCGCTACCCAATCCGATGCTCTTAGGGGAAAGCTCAGGCTGATTCCTGCAGTACCGATCGTGCATATAAACCGCTCCGTAATGATTTTGGAACCCCCGAGCGACGTGACGATAAGAGCTAAAACATTGGTATGCATTACCTATGCTTTCGATGAATACGTAGGACTCATCCGTCGTAGATGGAACAAAAAGCTCTCAATTCCACGATACCCGCCGAAAAAGCTTTACTAGCATCATCGTCCACGGACCCTCCGCCCAAGAAGAAACGAGGACCCAAGGGGCCTAATCCTCTCAGCATCAAGAAGAAAAAGGCATCTAATATGCCCACTCGGCCTGCGAAGAGTCTGGTCAAAATACATTCGGATGGGAAAAGCAAAGGAAAAGGCGTAAACATTGGAAACGTGGTGGAAGGCGATGGAGAGAAACATGTGTCCAACGAAGATTCTGTTAACACAGGGAAAAGAAAACGAACGGAGGCAGATGTTACGGTAGAGGGTTCAAACATCGTTATAAACGAGGCCACCGACTCTCCTCGCAAACGAAAAAGAAGACGGAAGGCGAAAGAATAATTTCTCCTGCTGATTCTTGGCTTAACTTATTCAAACCATTGGAAATTATACACCATGCAAATGGAAGATAAACGAGCGTTCAGATCTCAGCGTTAATCATGTATGCGGTAGTACAAATGTGACACAATCTATATAACACGAAGACATCAGTTCCCACCACGCAGACGAAGCACTATGGAGGTGGTTATTAGACAGACGAAAGACCGACAATAGTCTGAGACTCACCGAGGTGAAGAGTCGACTCCTTCTGGATGTTGTAATCGGAAAGCGTGCGACCATCCTCCAACTGCTTGCCAGCAAAAATGAGACGCTGTTGGTCAGGCGGAATACCCTCTTTGTCCTGGATCTTCGCCTTTACATTGTCGATGGTATCTGACGACTCAACCTCCAGAGTGATCGTCTTTCCTGTGAGGGTCTTCACAAAGATCTGCATTCCTCCACGCAGACGAAGAACAAGATGGAGGGTTGACTCCTTCTGAATGTTGTAATCAGAAAGAGTGCGTCCATCCTCGAGCTGCTTGCCAGCGAAGATTAATCGTTGTTGATCGGGAGGAATGCCCTCCTTATCCTGTATCTTGGCCTTCACGTTGTCGATCGTGTCTGAAGACTCGACCTCCAAAGTGATCGTCTTGCCCGTGAGAGTTTTAACAAAGATTTGCATGCCTCCACGGAGACGAAGGACGAGGTGAAGGGTAGATTCCTTCTGAATGTTGTAGTCGGAAAGGGTTCGACCGTCTTCGAGCTGCTTCCCCGCAAAAATAAGACGTTGTTGGTCAGGTGGGATTCTGTGCGAGATAAGCCGTGAGAAGATTACTACAGCCGAACATAACGACTGATTCTTACCCTTCCTTGTCCTGGATCTTGGCCTTGACGTTATCAATCGTGTCCGACGATTCGACCTCGAGGGTGATTGTCTTGCCAGTCAACGTTTTAACGAAGATCTGCATACCGCCACGAAGACGAAGGACTAGGTGGAGGGTAGACTCTTTCTGGATGTTGTAATCCGAGAGGGTTCGTCCGTCCTCAAGTTGCTTTCCAGCGAAAATCAAACGTTGTTGGTCTGGAGGAATGCTGGAAGAATGAGATTAATTTACGTTCTCAATGTCACAGAACGACTCAACATACCCTTCTTTATCTTGGATCTTAGCCTTGACATTGTCGATAGTGTCAGAGGACTCAACCTCGAGAGTGATGGTCTTCCCGGTGAGGGTCTTTACGAAGATTTGCATACCGAGAATATGTTATAGAGTAGAGTGAGTTTATAGTTCGAAACAAAGAGATGTTGAGTGGCTGAGCAAGATTGTTTGCTTATATAGTACACGGGCCGGGATATCCCGAACCGTCTCGAACGTTCTTACCCGGTTCTGAGTAAGCGCTCACTCAACACCAATGGCCAACGGTCACCGACTCGGAACTCGAGGAACCCCGTCTTTGATTCAAGTTCTCATTTCTAAGTCTAAGTATATCTATGCTACTCAAAGAGCGAGGTTAGGCGCCGACGTACTAACGTCAACCCACAAACGAATTGTGAGATCTTTCTCCATCGCCGCAGATGCAATCATGTCTTTCGTTGGATGTGTCTGCTCCTCTGTCAAGAAAAAATGGTGCGCAGACTAGGTAAACACTCACCGCGATAGCCAGTGTCGTATCTGAAAGTCATTCAGTCATAGAATGATGGAAGAATGAACATAGAAAACGTTCAGTTACCTCGATGGCCTTCTAGGACCTGCAATATCTGACAAGTTTGCAGATCCCAAACATAAATCTTGTGATCTTCACTCCCGCTCACAACGCATTTGTCTATTGTGTTACTGAAGCACGCAGGTATGCAATATGTTCGGTTCATATGTCCCACATATGTTTTAACGCATCGTGATGTATGATAATTCCACAACCGTATGGTGGAATCTTGCGTCGATACAAGAACAAAGCGCGAGTTGGGAGAGAATATTACATGAGAGCTGTAAGGACACGACCATTAGCAATATAAAGGCGCAGGCTGGAGAAAGCGCCACCATATGGGGTTATCGTCGTCGACCAAGGTTTTGAGACATTGACCGGAATCTGTGTCCCATATTCGACTGCATTACTAGTCAATATCGTGTTCTCAAAGACTTGGACTGTACTCACATTAGACCGTCCATTGCGCATGATACGATTAGAGTCCCGTCGTGGTTGAATGCAACCGAAGTAACTGGGTCCGAGTGTGCAGGGAGAACTTTGAGCGTTTTCCCTGCCATGAGTGTCAGAAAGACAAGATGTATGGATGTAACAAGGGATCGAACCTCTTCCTACATCCCAGACGCGTACTGTTTCGTCAAAGCCTCCGGATACAAGCAGATTCGAGTTCGGATTATAGTTGACGCAAAAAACAAAGCCCGTATGGCCTTGCAAACACCTTACTTCAGTTCCCTATAATTGGTTAGTCGCGTAAACCAGCGAAGAAAATGAAGGGCACGTACGAGCCCAAAATCCCATATTCTAACCGTTTTGTCATCCGAGACAGACGCAAGAAACTCTCCGTCAAAGGACCATGCAATATCTGATATGCCTTCCTCGTGCCCTTCGAGTGTACGCAAGATTTCCCCAGTATATGCGTCCCAGAGCTTGATGAGTTTGTCAGCGCCTTCCTTCGAGAGTATGTTTTGAATAAAATCCAATTAATGTCACAGAAGTCTGATTCTGCATACCACATGAAGCCAAGGTAGATCCGTCAGGGCTAAACTTCAAGGAAGCTACAGGTTTTGTATGGCCGCTCAGGATGTATTTTGGACTGAAGCACGGTTTTTTTTCGACTTTTGGAGGAATGGAGTTTAAAGTTGGTGATTTAGTAGCTTGTGCATCAGTATTATCTGGCTGAGTGCAATTTTCCATTTCATGATCGTTGACTTCAGATTTGGATTGGTCCATGAGAATCGGATAGTACTAGTAGATAACTGAGGAAGGATCGGGTCGTGGGAAAACGACAGTTTTTCCTCTCAACTTTTAATCCAGAATCACCAAAAAGACATGGCAGCTTCCTGGATCACCCCTCCAACGAGAACCGAACTAATTGAAAATCTCGTGTCTGGTGTAGGTAGGTAGTTTTTGAATCTGTCCGACGTCCGTACTAACTAGACTATACAGACCGTTACAACCCTTCCAATGTCGGTATCCTCGAGGACTATCTATATCACCAAATACGGAGCCAGGAATATGATTGCTTGGCCAATCTTGCAATCTTGAAGCTGTGCGCTTCTTCATTAACGATGGTCCTTCCTATCTGACCTATTTACTAGTTACCAATTCAACCCAGATCTCTACAACCCCGACGTGGTCATAAACATCCTCATAAAAGCCCTTGGCGCCTCTCCTCTGCCTGACTTCAACCTTTGCATATCACTGCTCGATGAGAGGCCACCGAATGCCTCTCTTGATGAGCCTGATCCACTTCCTGTTCTTCTTCCTGTTCTTCACGGACTGCATCACCTTCTCTATCGTTGCCGGTTCCCTGCATTTTGGAGGGCTTACCGCTCAGACCAACTGGAGAGTCTGCGGGACAATTACACCGTCGAATGCGCAGGGTTCGAGGATTCGATACGGGAAGTTGTCATTCGTGCTGTGAAATCAACTTTCACTCGCATTGGCACGGACCGTTTGGGCCTGTATCTCGATTTGGACTGTGAGTGGACATCCGTTTCTCAACGTTGGAGTACAGCTCAGAAGCTCGATGATAGCAACAGAAGAGTTGAAATCATACATTGACAAGCTTGGATGGACGCTGAATTCCGAGGGGACCGTTGTTAATATCCCCGCCAACCTCGATAACCAGATCGAGGCTGTCGTAGTTCAGGAGAGCATCAAACTTCCCCGTAAGCGCTCCTTCCACTTATTTTGAACGCGATCTGATTAGTTTACCCGACCTCAGAACTCACTAAAGTGATTGCACAGGCGGCCAGGTCGTAGTCAAATTATATTGTACTGTATCACCTCCTTCTCTTCACTTACACCAGACTCATCCATATGCTGGTGAATATGCTGGAGACAACATTGACCTATGTAGGTATCAGAAAATGATCCAGTCAAATATATATCGAACGCGCGCCTACCTGGTTATTCGTCAGAACGTTTATGCCACTGATAACCTTGAGAGGTCCCGTGGGCGTGCTATTGTCTTGTAAAATCAACTTTTTACTTTCTGAGAACTTTGTCTGCTGGACCGTGGCTCCCAGAAACGAGTCAAGCTGTAAAAACATAAGAAAAGAATTGCTCTTGTGTCACCGCAAAGCATACCAGACTACCCGTTCCTCCTGCCATTGCACCCCAAAAAATCATAGTTGGGATAAGTGACATCCAATCCGCTCTACACCTGGAATTTTCCAATATCAGACATGTGCTCATAGTGAAGCCTATGATCAGTCCACCGGCAACAGAAGCTAATGTGCCACCAACACTCATACCCCCATTAGTCCCCGGGGGGACCGGTTTTAAACTCGTAATCAGAACGGGTTTGGAAGGAGACAATATCCCTAACTCCGAAGCAAGAGTATCACCGAGGCAGCAACCGAAATGCCTGGAATACTATCATGAAACAGTGTGTATACAGCATTTCATGTTCCTCACCCTAGCGTAGCAAATATGAAGAGCCTGCTCCAGCCACCAGCAATTCGCTGGTCAACAGGACACCAAGAGCTACCATCGCCATACTCGGGAAGCCCTTGAGATTCCAATCCAAAGGTGTTGATCAAGCCATCGCGAAAGCCCGTTCCAAATACGAGAATGAGCGAGGCCTGGAGGCTTCCTTTCGAGAACAGAGTGTTCCATAGCACGGAGGCGACGAAAGCAGCAAATGAATTGCTCAAAACTTGCCAGCCTGAGCGGTAGCCTGCTTCATGGTAGCCATCCTCGAGTTGTGCTTTCCGTTGTTTACCGACTGATTGTGAAGATTTCAGCCAAGATTTGGATCATTTCTGAACAACTTACGTTTAGTAGCCCGACTTCCAATCAGATAGAACACAATTAATGAGACACCAAAGACCTTGACGCCTCCAGCCATCATCAACAATCCAACAATGAACGCGGTAACAGCACCCCCAGGCGAAAGAGACTTCTTACGCAGGCCATGGGCGCTCAGCAAAGTTGCGAATAGCAAAGGAATAATTGGTACTGATTCCAATTTGGACATGGATGAACGCTCAGAATTAGATTTTACAGTACGCCCCGCGCCGCGCTTCCCTCCCGCGTATGATCTGAGTCACGTGGCTCCCAAATACTCGAAATTCAAACTGAAGTGCGCTCTCTCTTCTCACCTTGACTCTTCGACATGTCTCGACCGAACATCCTCGTTCTTGGTCTCATGAATGAAGACTATCTTTCCGACTTGTTTTCACCCCTTATGTCGTCGATGCGTGCAGTGGCAACTGTCAAATCAGTCACTCGCGTCAAAGAGGCTAAAGCTATCCTTTCTTCTAGCACGCCTCCAACTGCCGTGCTCTCAATAGATGCCGCGCCGACACAATCCAAGTATCGTGCTTTGAATGAACAGCTTGTGCGCTATGCTAGAGCCGGTGGCGTTGTCGTCTTCGGGTGTAATTTCAGCAACCACTTTTCATTCGACACTGCCGAACGTTTCTTTCGCGCATGGGGGGTGCCTTGGGAATTGGGACACTATCATCGCACTACCGTGTATCTCAATGCTGATGGTGTACAAGGAATGGATCTTACAGGCCTGGAATCGTCTTACAGTGTTAAAGCCTTGAACTTGGCCCAAGTCCTTCCGACCTCCGCTATCTATTCTCCCTCCCGGGACTCTCGCACCCAATCGCATGTGTTCGCTGCTACTACTGTTGATACTTCCCAGACGCCAGCTGCCTACTCAGCGATTGGAGATGGCTACATGGGTTATACCGGTGACGTGAACGCAGAGAAACCTACCACAAAGGTCATCATGGCCATGTTACATTTGCCTATCAATCAGATCGCGCCAGAAATATCAGACAGCATAGTTGGTGTATCTTTTGGTCCTGGTGGTGTGTTGAGACAGATTCGACAGAGCGAGACGAATGCTCGTACCACCGCGGCGAGTGAAAGTCCTGGAGCCGCATCCTCTTCCCCTCAAACCGAGGCTTCCGAGCCTAATAATTCGGAGTCTGAATCATCTAGTAGTTCTTCGTATGACAAATACGAAAAGGGCAGACGTGGAACAGCCCGCGGCATTCCTCCTAGGATTGTATCATCCGTTCCTCGTCCTAGGGAGGCAGAAGTCAAAGCTCGAGAAGTGCGACGTAAGCAGGTCAATGAAAGGAACAAGGTCGCAGCTGAAAAACTCAAAGACAAGGTACAATTTTCGGCGACTTGTCGTGGTCATTTTTGGAGATCTTACTGATTATTGGTAGGGTAACAATGTGTTCAAGGCTGGTAGATACAATCAAGCGGTCGATCTTTACAAACAAGCCTGCAAAACGTATAAACCACTACCAGTCTTTATGTCCAATCTTGCAGCCGCATTAATCAAGCTAGAACGGTGAGTTAATACCTCAATTTGACTTTCGAGACATCATGGGGAGATATTTTTAGCTGGGACGAGGCAGAAATGGCAGCTGATCATGCCATTCTCGTGGATCCGACTCTCTTGAAAGGATATTTTCGCCGAGGAGTCGCCCGCAGACATTATGGTAAACCAAAGGGCGCTGTACGAGGTTAGAGATCGAGGTGTTCCGTTTTCTTCGTCAAATCTGTGGCCTGATAGAACTTCGTAAAGATTTCGAACGATGCCTTGAAATGGACCCAAACTGTGCCGAGTTCAAGACTGAACTAGAAGCCGCGAGAAAAGAACGCGATGAAGAAAAGAAGCGCCAAGGCTACAACGAGGATGACGCCGACCGCTATGATGTTGATTCAGATTACGAAGCCAAACTGGTCTTCAATCTCGGGCGGGACTTTGCCCCGGAACGTACTGTGCATGTCCTGGATTGTCCATCAGATTCGGAAGAACATCAACATAAAGGCAAAGGCAAAGGGGCCAAGCTACCCTGCCGATACTACAACCATAAGGGCTGTAAATTTGGGAAAGTGTGTCGTTACAAGCATGCCCCAGACGACAGAAGTATCAGAGATGAATTGTAAGTTTGGAATCTCTTCAATCTATCCTTGGTTCTGACTAGAGTCTGCTTCGGCAGAGGTCGTAATGTCTGTTTGCATTTCCTCATTGACCGATGTAAATTCGATGATCAGTGCTGGTACGCGCATGAGAAAATGTATCTCCCTTCGAATGGATGGTGGAACGAAGAGAATCTCGGTGGCTGGCAAGAGCTTTACGATTTCGTTAGGGAGGATATGGACGATGGCGTATTTGACCGAATTGGGAGCGCGATGAACGGAATCGCAGATATCTGGCGCATTCGTGACAACTTGGATATGCTGGTAGATGATTGGCAAAATGCGGCTGATAATGGCTCTGATGATGATTCTGACGATTTCTATGGGCTGGGAATGACTCGGGGACGTAGAAAAAGAGATATGCAATTTGAGAGGAAAATGGAGGAAAGAGCTCAAAATATGGGTTTTACTGAAGATGAAGTGAACGAACTCCTCTGCCAAGGAGTGAAACCTTGGGACGATGATGCATGGGTATTTGACAGATGTCTTCCTTTCACAATCATTGACTGACAATCCTCCTAGGATGTATTGAATGCGTTGAACAACTACTGAAAAGTACAATGCTGTTTCTGATAATGATTGGGGTTTACCGAAATATTTCACATTATAATAATAATTCTTCATGTACTTACAATATTGTTTGCTATCGCCGCAAGCTGCGGCCAGTCGAATACCGTTGACGAAAGAGAGCATATTTACCTGCATAATGTTCATGATCACCTTCCTTTAGAATATCGACTGAGACTCTAGAAAGTTAGAGCAAAATCTTTCTTACCTCTTAACATTTTTCAGTCGTGATGATAAGAGCTTCATAAAGGCAGTAAAAGCCAATATGCCAGGCGGTACATTTCGTTGGTGCAGTACACTTGTTGTTGACCAGCTCTTTCTTCAACATTTGGCGTTCGCTTCAAAATTCTACCTTTGGATGATTTTGCGACTTGTGGCAAAGTCTTTCGAAAGCGGACGTGGCTATAACCTCCTGTCATTCTTCACCCTCAGCTTCGCTTCGCTCGCAACAACCCTCGTCTTCGATCTAACGGGTGCAGACTATCTTCTTCGGTTGCCTGTGTTTGTCCCACATTCAGACATCACATTTCATTATAATTCCCGGAGGTATTGTGATCATAAGTGACCCAGACCCCCGTTATCTACTCATGAGCAACTGGAGTGCTCCGAATGTCAATCAACAGTCACAATGGCGTGGTCTACGTACTGTGCCTCCAAACACACTGGGCACCTGTGTACTGTATATATTCTTCTGTCCATATTTTTATGTCTAAAATGAAGTTGCGAATCATTAGGCGATTAAGAACGCTGCGACCGTGCCCCAGCTGGCCATCACTATGCCAGCCCCCAATATCAATGCGTCCAAGATCCCACACTTCCTCTCGACCGCTATTTTTGCTGCGACAGGCCCGATAATGCATATCATAAAGGCTGAAAAAGAGCCGAGGAAAGCCATCAGCGCACTGAATTCAGGCTCGGCGACAGAAACGGCGACAGAGGCTATCGTCACGATAAGTCTCTGAGTGCCGCCCAAGAGGGCCTTATAGGACCAAGGAACAGGAGTAGACATTTTGAGCGCCATTTCTTCGGGAGATGCAGCGGCAGGTTCGATACCAAATAACACTTCGAGGACCGCATTAAGCTAGCAAAACAGAGTGAATTGTTCTGAGGGATTTGCTAAGATTAATTTACACACCGGTTGCGTCGTAAGAGCGAATTTGGATCTGTTCACAAAAATGTGTTAATTACAAACATACGCCTTGTAATTCGCTATTTATCCAACTCACAAAGGACTTATGACAAGCATCCATAAGGCTGCTTGATTCATGACTGGATTATATCCTGGCGTTTTTAGAAGATCCATACTAATCTACATGGTGGCCTAAGCTTCAACATGGCTTTGTGTTAAAATCAAAGTGACACTAACCTCATCGCTCACGTTTGAACCGAACATGAGGTATCCCACATAGCCGATGAGGGCATAAACAGTGGTGGCGACAAGCTATGAAAGACAGGTTAAGGTGAGTTTTTAGTTTTTGAATGACGGGAATGCCACTTACGAAAGCCCAGTTTATCATTGTGTCGAATTCCTCGGGGTTGATCATGTCGCGAGCAAGAGATGGGATCACTGCATGTCCTGAAAACTAAAGCCAGTCAGACTTGTATCTGCATTGATTGGTTGGTACACAGCACATACTCCCGCCATGAATAGTCCATACGCAATTCCCAAGTTGGACCAGCTCGAGATCGTGAAAGAAGTCTCAGCGGGGGTGCGTAAACTTCCTGGGGCGTCTGGTTTCGACAGACCATCGTATAGAATCACGATTATCATCATGATCGTAGATATAATGCCCAAAATCGAGGTGTATGACAAGAGAGATAGAGGTAAGAACACCATTGGTATCAAGCTGAACGTAAACAATCTGATTGAACATGCAAACTAACATCGGAAAAAAAATAGGACATACAGAAGCAAACCCCATATTTTGTAGGTGTCAGAGGAATACTTGGGTATAATAGCATGCAGAGAATCGGCGTATAAGGTCACCAGAATGACACTACACATAGGTCAGCAAAATGTTTGAAAACATTTCCATATACAGTCACGTACCTAACTGCGAACAACTCAAGACAAAACATGATGCTAATGACCACGGTAGACCTCGCTCCGAAGGCTTTTCTACCAACGTCGGCATACGAACGAAGTCTGGGATCCGCTAAGATGATATGAGCAAGGAGTTTGGCTCTACAGAAAGGTTGGTATCAAACGATGTGAAATATGAAATGATAGTACAATCCGGACATACGTGTAGCAACTGATGAGGCCATATAAGATAATGAGTATTGTACCCGCAATCCATCCGGCGTAAGCGAATGCCAACGGTTCAGACAGCATTCCAATCCCCAGTAAAATTGCTATCGAGTTGAAAAGCTAGGGAATATTAGTATGATGGGTAAATTCGTGATCAGCTAAAGAACATACCGTTTGACCAAACGTACTCTTCCCACCACTATAATGTCTACTTTCAGCCTTGGTCGTCGTGGACAAGCGCCTCGCACTGATGATGGTATGTGAATGCGAAACTTCACCGGAATCATTTAAGCCATAGGAGGGACCCTCATTCACGGCATGAGTTCCGCTGGTAGTAGAAAGACGCGAGGCCTTGGATTTTAGAAGAGGGGTTCCTTCATGAGCAGTTGGCTGACGTTCCGAAGCGCGTCTCCGAGGAGCATAGGATATTGTTGGAGCTTCGCCTGGCGCCTGAGTGTTATCAAAATCGTCCCATTGGAATTGGTCAACAAAAACATCGTGCTGAGATGAGAGTACGGTTGGAGTTTGTAGGTCTTCTTCCTCGAAATCCTCTGGTTCTTCCTCCTCAAACGCACCACCTATCTGTGCCTCTTCATCGTCCCTCTCATCTGATTCGTCAGACACTGAAGCAACAGTAGATCCCGCCGCAAAATACTGCGCCCGACGATCTTTATGAGGTCGAAAATCCGGAGTTGAGAAGATAGATTGAGTACATGAAATGTTTATCACTCACAAGAAGCTATAACTTCACGTACACTGCTTCCACTGGCAGGCGTTCCAAAAGGAAAATTACTGCTTCCCCAGGATGTCATGTTGGATTTGGGGAGTGGGATGTACAAGGGAAAGGACAACGAAGAAATGGTGTTCTTATCATTGCAAAAACATCATTTTATTCTTATCATTGTCAAAAGGCTCCGCCGTCATTCCAGTCGTGCCTTGACAGATAATGTTATGTGCATACATTTCCTCATTTATTTAGATCTTTCATTTTTCTTGAAGTTTCGAGAGTGATTTGTGGAAGCTTGTCAGGTTCTACATCGCTTTGTATTGCTTGCTATATTCTTCCTTGTTTATTTTAAGCACAGAAGACTCTGTATATATGCTCGACGTATGTACATGTTACTGTTGTAGGAAGAACATGGAAAGCTCTGGAACATACGCACATATGACAAAAGCCTTTCACTGTTGCTGAAGGAGGTCAGTGCCAGTAACCAACCTGCATGTATTGCATTGACAGTGAACACATAATATTCCGAGCTTTCGGTATGTCCGTGTGCAATCCATCTCGAAGCTGCTTCATCGCTCTGACTTTGTACCAGGACGTCGCAGCCGCATTCACCGAGTCCAGGGCAATATTTGTTTCAACTCCCGGCGGCCAAGTTTCATTTTTTCCTCGATATCAGTCTACAAGCCATAAGACGCAGTCTACATTTACAGAGAAAGTCGTACCACATCTAGCAAGTTTCTATTTCGTTCGAATTCGCCGCGAATCCATCCCAGTGTTTCGCGACGCGTGTTACGGTCTGGTATGACTGGTAGATTAAATAAATATTAGCTACATGTTTTAAAAACACATAAATTTTACCTCTGCAAGCACGAACGGATTGTCGATAGAGGTCAAGTACTTGCTGTCGAAGAATAAAGTGCTTGAGACTAAGATGTGGCATAAAATTAGAAGTGTTTTCTCTTGTTGGTGGCGCTTATAATTCTCAGAGTCACAATATTTGAATGCTTCAACAACTCGGTCTCACCACCATCATGGCTGCAGTTCAACCTCCAACAGACGGCCCTCTCATCACTGATAACGACCACGAACTCGAGCCACCAAAAAGTGAAAGCCAATCATCGCCAGTTGCCTCAGAAAACGTTGATAAAGAGCCAGCTCAGGTGTACAGCCAACCTACCCCTTCTCTCAGAATATATTCTCGACCTCAAATTCTTGCGTTATCCAAATCTCCTCTCGTATGTGTGCCTCCAAATATGCCAGAACTAAAGGATTGGTTTGGGTTCGTCATTCTGTCAACTACCTAAAATTTCCGTTGCAATGAGCTATCTTTAGTGCGGAAAATGAACAAAATCTCTCAAGAAAGGAATCAGAACCGTTAACACCCAATAGTGGTCGCGAAAGACGGTGCAGTTATCTCAACATGAAGTCCTCATACGTCCTCTCACATTCCGTTCAGCTTCAGACGCGATGGCGAAGAGAACGGTACGTTGAACTGCCTCAATGATTGATACATATTCATGTTAAGTCATCCTTCTAGACCAACCTCGTCCTTCCTTTCGCTCTTCAATGTCCCAGCCGTCTCAGATGGGCAATTTCAAACATCAGTCCATGCGTACGAATGACCGAGATCTGGAAAGAGAAGGCCAAGAAAGATTGCGCAATGTAGGTTACGATGTTTCGCTTTTTCACCATGCTGTCTCATGTGTGTCTCTCTCAGCTTTCAGAAAAGTTCGACCGGGATCGTTTGAATGGACCTCTACTGAATATACGGACGGAAAAGAGGAACATTGCTGCAACTAGCTCTAACCGGATTCCTTCGCAATCCCAGGGGACACTAGCTGCCCGTCGTGCAGAGACACGAGAAACCGCGAAGAAGAAAGTAGGCGAATCTAATGAAGATTGGAGAAGAGGTATGGCTCTGCTTCTTTGCCATGTCTAATTCTGATATTTGAATTTTTACCAGGTGTGGAAACTCGTCGGTCGGAACGTATGTGTTTTCCCTTTTCTGTGAAGCTTGGCGTTCAATCGTTCAACAGGCAATGACCGAGGAGACCGTGACGAGCGTCCTAGATCTCGCTCACGTCACCGAAGGGAGTCGTCGCTTACGAAGCGTGATCGCGAGGGAAAAGAAAGAGAGAAGGAAAGAGATGATTACAAACGGGAGCGTGTTGATAGGGATCGTGACGACGACGACGAATCCAGACGATGGAGAGATGACGGTCGCAGGGACGAAAGATTGGCTTCAAGACGAGACCGTGAACGTGGTCCCAATAGCAACGGCAAAGACAAAGACCCTAACGCCGGTAACCCGAATGATCGTCGCTGGACCGTCGTAGAGGAACGTGATACGAGGTCGAAACGCAACACTGGAAGAGACAAGAGGCCATTTCCTGAAGAAGCTAGAGCTGATGATCGTCGTGGCGACCGCGAAAAAGAGAAGGAACCGGCCTGGATGGATACTTATGTCCCATCATCCTCTACAGGAGGTATCCTTGGCAGCAAAGGCAATGAAGGAGAGCTCGATGGAATTCAAGCTTGGAAGAAGAACTTGAAGGAGAAGGAACAGAAATCCAAGACTGCTCCAGTGGCTTCTGGGGTTGATTCTTCCAACGATTCCCTCACAATGACTATATTAGAGGAGCCTATGGATGAGATACAGCGGTTCAAGAAGATGATGGAAGTCGCGCAGAAGCAGAGTTCTGATCCTCCCATGATGGTCGGACCTATTCTTGGCCTAACAGATACCCCAAAGTCGTCGTCCACTCGAGGTAAGCACTTCCTCGTTACTTTACTTGTACTATTCCATGTACTAACAAACGAATAGACAACGATAATGTCTCGATACCTAAAATTCCAGATGCAAACCCCGCCTCAGCATCTTCCAAGCTTGACATCGCCTCTGTGCCTGATCCATCACGCTCCTTGCTCTCTTTGCTAAACTCCAACCATGATGATCCCCTGTCAGCAGACACTCATCTCACTGCGCCGAAACTTCATTCTAGGTTTCCTCTTGCCGACAGTCCTGCTGACCGACTCAACAGTGATACCAGTTTCAATCCTCCCCAAGGTTCTCGCCTTCTAGCTCTCAGTAATCGGGCCCCCGCGAAACCCGTGGCTCCTAGCTCTCAATATATGTCTTCTGCTTTTCCCAATGGACCAACCTCCGCATCGACGATTACGCCCAAACCCCAGATCCCACCCCCACTCACAGGATTTGTTAACCTTTCTAATCCACTAACCTTGGCGGCGGAGAGCTCTAAGGGAGCTCCGCATACGCTCTCCAGTTTCTCTCCGTTCGAAGAGCAACGTGAACTAGGTGATACTCTACGTCGTCAGGTGGGAGAACGAAGTCCTTTCATCACTGACTCGGCTGGTACCTGGCCCGATCCTCCTCCTCCTCTCGATTCTACCAATGCAGGACATGCTATGGGGAAGGGCAGTCGGTTTGCCAAATTCTTCGACGGGAAAGGGAAGGAGACGCTGATAACGGCACCGAGCATACCTAAAGCGCCCACCCCTGTCGGATTTGTCTCTTCGTCTCCAGGACCTCACGTCAGGCCGGACAGCGGTTTTGGGAATATATCAAACCCTAGTCTAGAGCAGCATAGAACTGTAGACGAGCTGTTTGCTAAGTTGAATATGAATCCGATGCAGGTTAGCTGTATATCCCACTTTTTTTTGTTGGTCGCGTTTACTCATTTTCCCCTCCAGGGTCAACGCGTTGTATCTGGCCCGAATACTGCGTCTTTGAATCATGTGCCATTCAGCCAACAAGCTCAGAGTCAGCTGCATTCCTTGCAGCAACAGCATCAACAAATGCTGCAAAACCAATTACATAATGCGGCGCGGCTCGAGCCATTATACGAGAGTCGAAACTTTGTGCCCGACAACCTAGTTCCTGGCTTACGCTCTGCTCCTCCACCGCGAAACCGAGACAACGGTGGAATGTACGCCGCCGATCCTTTAGATGATGCGCTGCTTCTCAACGCACAGCAACGGCTCCCAGTTCAGCAACAGCGGGGGGTTGAACAATTATTTGGCGGTTCAATTCCGGCTTCTTTCGCTCAACAGCAACAACTTGCGCGTAGCGCAGGAATACCGGTGCAAGCGCCTCAATTCCGTGGTGGTCCCTCACCGGTATCGGCCTCACAAAATATGCTACATACCGCCCAACAGCAGAGAATGCCTCCCGGACTTGCTAATCTCGGCGCACGACCTCCCCATGATCCCGCACAGTTTATACCCGGTCCCCTCCACAACGGTTTGCATATCAATGGCCCACCTCAGCAACAACAGCAATCGTTCAATAACTTTCATCCTACTGGTGGTTTTGGTGGTCCTCAGGGACCATTGCGCCCTCCCGTTCACCAACTCCAGAACACGATGAACCATCATCAGTTGGCAGGTTTGGGACATCCGGGGACTCTGGACTCTCGAAATGCAAATCAGCATGCACAACTGTTGGCGCTGGGTCTGGGAGGAGCTGGCGGATTGCGAAACATCAGTGGAGGTGGAGGTGGGGGTGGATTTAATCATCAGGCGGGGAATTCTCTCCAAAATCAAATGCTTGCTATGCGTCAACAAGCGCAGCAGCAGCAGCAGCTACATCCGCAAATGTTGCCTCATCATCTTTTGCCTCATCTTCAACAGGGTCCCCCGGTACCTACGGCCCAAACAACAAGTGCTCAGGACCTTATGGCTCTCCTTATGGGTGCTCACCGAGAGTGATACTGATCTTTCTCACCTGGATTTTCTTCTTCGATGTACCATTTCCCTGTCCGTTTTTCCGTACAGTACAAATACTCTCAATTACAATTGAATTATATTGCTGGTTTCAATCAGTGACCCACTCTGACCCACTCCGATCCCTTTTTGATCCTTAGTCGTGACTGTTACAGACCGATACCAAGGTCCTATTCTTTGAAAACCTTGGAACAACACTCTTTCAGACTCCTCTCGATGAATTGGGATACTATTGGGATACCCGCCGCGCGGTGTACTGTCAACGACGGTGCTGTGTCGGAAGGCATATGTCCCTTCGGTTAGTGCTCCGAATCACAATCTGTGAAATGTGAAGAAACATAGGGGGATTTTGAAACCGCACTGCGGTGTGTGCTTGTGTGTTTTATAGCAATTATCTAGATATTAGATTAAATCGTAAGGGTACATCTACTCTATCTATCTATCATAGCCTATACTTAGCAGCAGCAGATATTACTTTGCACCAGGAAGTTGGCCCTCTCTTAATAAAAGGTAGTCTCTGCTATCTCGGGCTTGACATACCAAATACAGCTTGAAGATATTGACGGTATCAAAGGTTCATCAATCTACACCGATAGGTGAGCCCGATCCCGTTGAGGAATACAAGTGAATACGTGGGACGCAACCGGAACACAGGGAAACACCTGACACTTGCTTAAGGCTTCCAATGAGCGCCGGAAATACATATAACATACAGCAGAACTTACGTCGAACTTTGATCCTGAGCTATGTACGTGTCGTCAAACTCTATCTCACGAGGTTCGGTCAATAAAACACCTGGTAATGCCTGGTAATGCTGGCAAAAACAGAGAAAACACCGGCCGGAAGCCCGAGTTCGTCAATCCTGCGGAATTCGGAAATTTCTGAGTGCCGTGAACTGTATACTGCTATGTATAACCATACGATGATATTTCTCTCAGGTTTTTCCCTGTATTTTGTATTGAATATGGTTTCGAAATCCGAAGTTCACGGTTCGAACAGGGCCGGATACCGACGAGCAACATCGAGCAATGGAATAACTTTAAGCAACGGGAGCCCATAGGCCTATTCGAGGCTTCAGAATGTTGTACGTGGCTACGGTGAAACCGCAAAAGTCCTGAACCAGTCCAAATATGAGGTCGTTATAATAGGAAATGAGCACTGAATAAGCTTGTCGCGCCATGACTGCACCAAAAATGACACTAATGATACAGTACAGTAAAACATGCATTCTAGCTTCTTTGCGCAGTTGCGACGGCTTCAGGAACTGTTCATCTTTCCAGGCTTCCAGAATATATAGTGTCTACCAGCGGATAATCAAGTGAAAATATCTGTCCGTTTATGGTACCCTTTCAACATTCCTGGAAAGGAACAAGTGATTCCCAGAGAACGACGATCCAAGTTTCGCGATGACGGGTGATGCCCTTGGGCTTGAGAAAAAGTCCATTTCCGAAGCACGCGAATCCGAGGAACAGAAGCACACGACTGCTGAAAAATTTGCTTTGTTCTGCTTTCGCGAATAAGGGAGAAGCGGAGGTGTAGAGTACTCAATCGCCCTGTTAGGGCTCGATACGATATTTGGCTGGAAGATTTGAAGCTTGTAAAGTCGAGAACAACGTAAAATTTAGCCCACAAGTAACATTATTTAGAATAAAGATAGTACTTGCTTACCGATTGACGGTGCATTAATTGAGAGTAATGACCTGATCAAGCCTCTCGCCGTCACATCGAAGTAACTCTTGCTTCTGGTGGACGAGCACTACTTTGATTAGCTAACAAATGAAAGGTACCTGCACCACAACGAAGGATCTAGAAGGGAGGAGGGTGTTTTGACGGCTGGTGGCTTTGGACGAATGATGATCCATGGTTGACCATGTGTTATCGCAATGACAGCAACTGAAATGGTGAGTGAATCCTCGCTAGAAGACGCAAGTACCTTGACAATTTCTGCTGCCAGTTGACCCACCGTTTAATCATTATACAGTACATGTTACAGTTTCTGAACATCCAGTGATAGCGAGTGATGCAAACCGAAAATCTTGAAAGAAAGGTGCTGTGTCTTTTGACGTGTGCTGCCGAATTTCAGTTGTAACTCGGGCCCTTCGATGGAGCGAGAATAAGTAATTCATGGTCCGCTTATCTGTGTATTAGTAGAGGGCACAGCGATCGTACTTCCAAGTTGCTTCGTTCGCCACTGACAACAGGGAGGTCACGTCCAATACAGTCTGTTCATCTACCAGTGAGAGCCTGAGAGGCTCTGAGCACTATACGCTACTGTACGTGAGATCAGGGTAAAAAAAGCAATAGATGCTCAAACATGCTAATGATCTTGGGCGATAAGAGTGATTGATGGAAGGTTTATGTGACTTTGAATCCGTTTACGCCCATCTCACGTTTGCAGATGGTGGCCCAGAAATTATCGGACCTTTTCGTGTGGCCCATTTTAGCTGAATAGGCGGCGGAAGGAAACGAAGGAGAGGAAAGGAAAGAATAAAAGGGCAAAGAGACCTACGGGAAAGTGAAAGTCGCATAAGTTAGAAACAAGAGGGTGCAAGCGAAGAAAGGGAACAGTTTTACGCTTACTGTTAGTATCGGTTATATAAATATTTAGGTCTTCCGGACTTGAAATACGTAGGGGAGAATTGTTACATAAATGAGCCAAGTATAACGGCGAAATGTCGAAAATTCTCTTGCCTGCAGGCAAGAAACGTGGTGTGCCAGGTATCAAAACAGGACGTGAATTATTGCCGAACTTGCTATTAGCCCTGAATAGAGGGACAACCGAAGCACGCTGCAAACGCATTGCTTAGCCCGATTTTTTTCTTAAAGCGACGTCGAAGAGCCGACACAACCTCCCAATCTTCGTTGTCTCTCTCCTCGGCGATACCAGTACAATCCGAAGTGCTGGTATTGTTGTGACAGAACTCCTCTAATTCTACATCACCCCCCCTTCCTCAGGCTCGACCTACCTGTGATCGAGAGAGAGATAATAATTCCTAGACAAGCACTCACTCCAGTCATTCATTCCAATCACCCGACCAATAATTTCACATTCCTTCCGGAGTTTCTGGGTGCCAAAAACCGAGAAATTAGTGCCTTCACAGAGTCGTTGAAAGCAAATATTTGGTGAGTTTTTGGGCCTTGTTGTCTATGATAAATATACTGAACAAAATCATCTTATCCAGCGCGTCCAAAACACAAGGTGAGGAGACTGCCCATGACGTTATTCCTATTATTGTGCTTGAAGAACGTAAAACGTGTATCGTGGGAGTGTGGTGGCGGCCCGGCAGATAGACAGATCGAGCTCCCGATTAGGCATATGATGGTTGTTAACGGCAAGCCGGCAGTGCCACTATAATTTACCACACCCTTCGTTTTCTTTTCTTTCCTCTTGACGTCGAGGATAGAGGCCTTGTGCTCGACGTATCTCCCTTTTTTTCACGATTATAAACGCTTGCCAACGACTTTACCTCTTCGTGCTCCAGACACTTTTTTCCCCTGTTATATGATTTATATCTCCTTGATTGTGAGTTTGTATGTTACTGTTAGTCTACCGCGGCGGCTCTATGCCCCGACTTGCTCAGACATGTTGATTTTGATTTTCTTCTTTTCTTTCTACTATCATCTTAATGGCTTCTTGTACTCCTACTGACGGCGCCACCATTCATTCTAGTCCTCAATCGATCGTACCCCATTCCGACTCGATTCTCCCAGAAATGAAAGATCTTTCTTCCACTTCGTCTTCCAGCCGACACGCTCGAAACTCCCTCATCTATCCCAAGAAGCGTCCATCTCCCCATGGCATTTCTAAATCTCATAAATCACCACTTTTCTCCCAGGACGTGATGCGAAAATCTCCGCGTTCTGTAAAGGTTGCTCTTATTCAGCAGCGTCAGCAGTTACGCAGAGATGGCGTTATCTTAGAAGACGAGTATCGGGAGGATATTCGCTGCTACATGCACGAGATGGAGGTTCGTTTCCGTCTTTTCTTGATCCACACTTGTGTCATCTCGCTTTTACTCAGAACTACACAATGAGTTCTACTCAGTCTATGGACCAGCAGCCAGAGATCCGTTGGCATATGCGTCCTTGTCTCGTAGACTTTTTGGTTGAAATCCACTTCAGCTTTCGTCTTCGTCCAGAAACCCTTTATTTGACCCTCAACATCGTCGATCGTTATGTATCTCGCCGCATCGTCTTCATTAAGCACTACCAACTTGTCGGGTGTGCTGCCCTCTGGATTGCTGCCAAGTTTGAAGACGCAAAGGAGCGTGTACCGACTGTTCAAGACCTTGTTCAAATGTGTCACGACGCGTACGAAGAATCAGCATTTCTCCAAATGGAAGGTCACGTTCTTTCAACCATCCAGTGGACACTCGGACATCCTACTGCTGAGGCGTGGCTCAGACTGATGTGCTGTGGTCCCTGCATGGAGGAGCCGAAGGTACAGCACGTAGCCCGTTTTCTTATGGAGATAACACTGTTCTACCGAGAATTTGTCAAATATGCGCCCTCCTCAATCGCTTTAGCAGCACTGACCCTCGCTCGCTTCCTGTGTGGGAAGCCTGCGCGAGTATGGGAAGAAACAGATGAATGTCTGGAAATTGTAGACCTGCTTGACACCCGACTGGCCAAACACGTCAACGATCTGTCCGAGACCCTCGTTAAAAAGTACTCGTATGCGTTCTACTCGAAAGCGGCTACGTTTGTGGTTCAATACTACCTGCAAGGTGGTAAATTTAATCGCATCACAACTGCTGCATTCCCAGTCACTCCTACCCGTAATGTTCCCATATCAGCTGTCAGCACTCCCATGAGTTGTTCAACCTCTGTATCCGATGGATCTGATGACTTCCCACTTACACCCATCACCCCGGCTCTCCATCCCCCTTCGAGCGATTACGACGACAAAGAGAACAGGCCGACAACGTTTGAGCCCGTGTATAACAAGCATCGTACCGATAGTCCACCAGAGCAATTTCTGCCTCATGATTTCGTTACGTTCAGTCGACCTGCCCTCCACTCTCTGAACGTCTCTTCATCCCCACATGCATATTCATAGCCCATTGCATCAAAAACGCATCTTGTATTTCATTCCCGCATCCTCGTTGTCATCGTTGTCTTCGCAAGTTCCGTGTCCAAAAAGTTTATATATCAAAAATGTAATACCATCCCGTCGACGAAAAACGGCACCCCGCGCAATTTCCTTCTCTCTTTCTGCACTCAATCATCCATGCATATCACTTTCATTCGCAATCTCGTCTCGCCTCTTTCATTCTACGATCGACACTTCGCTCCTGTCATCATCACCGCAATCATCCAACGCTAACAGGCTCTCACAACCTATCAATGGGATCATGGTGGGCTGCAGCTCTCTCAAGGACAGCTTTACATTACCACCTGCCTTCGTGTTGACTCTTTTGGTTCGTTTTTTTATCTCCCATTTACTAGAAGAGTAGCCACATCAGCGACCTATCATCCCTATCCTTTTATCATAGTACCTTATACTCTCCTCGACCAACTACACTCACTCCACGTCTCCTTTCTTGCTACTCTATGCATCCTCTCATCAATCATTATCCCTTCATTCCTCCCGGTTCGTCCACTTTCTGAGCCTCTCCTCCAAATTCTGTTCGTCCTCAATAAGGACGACTGCCTGCACATCTTCTCCCCTTCATTCACAATTACTTCCTTGGTCAAACATGGCCCTTGTCGTGTTCGTTCTTACTTAAAGTATCCATTATTCTTCATTTTATTTTATGTTATACTTGTCCCCATTCTCGTTCTATCTTCTCGCCGATCGCCTGGCTACACATTAACTGGCCGGTGCCGTGTTCATTCTCCTTGGTATCAAAGCAAAGACGTCTGTTCTCATAGTACAAGTATCTTCATCGGCATCTTCAATCAATAGCATTTCCTCGGGTTTTTTCACTGCACACTACAATACCTTCTCCTTCATCGTACATATTCACAATTGTTTATTTTATTATCATCCTTGAACCTTCTTAAATCCTCCCCGTCTGCATCCGCATTCCGCTCCCGTTCCTTTTATTCCATATATCGTCGTCGTATGGCAACAATCGACTGTCGTCCTTCATCCAATTTCAAACGTTGCAAGCGTTCTCAAAGTGTCTTGGCGCTTCTCTGGTTAGCCCTCTATGTATGTCCACTAGAAGCTCAAGTACTGGCGCTGTAGGCCCTGGCAGGTCTTTGTGAATCACTCCACTCACTAGATCTCCTGTGCGCTGATGCCCTGAGTATTTCAAGAGTAACTCAAGAATAATTTTTTGTCTGCTTTTCTCTCGGACTCTTTCTAGTTACCGGCACTGGAGGACCATCGGATGGATGCTTCACATGGGTGTGCGATCGCCCACTAGGAACCACTAGACTACAATATCCATCAAGCCGGTATTTTCGCGGGAGATGTTGTCTTCAACAGTGCATGAAAAAATGAACGTCGCTCTTCCGCAGATACACTTGTTTGTATGCATTACCATGGAATGATTGATTACTGACTTTCACAACATGAGGAAGTGGACATGGGAAGACATCGTATGTAAGTGCTTTTCACGTTCATCACGTCGTGCGGCGCGCCCAATTTACAACACTGCTCAACCATCTTAAATAGACCCACACCCCAAGTAATTGAGGGCTGGCACTGATGGTGGCTCACGAATGTGTAGATCTTGTCTGGGTTTCAAGTTGACTTTGGTCCAAAACCCACTACATACGTGCACTCTCTGGGGTAAATCGATGTCACAAATGGAGAGTGCATTAATCAGATAAGACGTACGCTTGGGCTTACGACCAAGATGGAAATTTAGAATCATCAAGCATTATGGCGGTGGCGTAGAAAGATACATCTTATTCCCGTACGGTTCCCTATCACCCTTCATCTCAGGAAGTGAAAGTCATTTCTCACTTAAAAAGCCTCCGTTGTGGGTCTTCTATTGCCGTATGATGCTGCAATCGCGGATGTTATTGCCTTATTCAAGGCTCAGATACTCAAGCTTAAGAATCAACGTTAGCTAGACAGGACAAATGATTCAGAAGACCTCAAGAAAGAGATAGACTTGGAGTTCGTGGTATAAAGGGTCGGCAGGAAGCGCTGTTTGCCGTATGGCTATATTTGGACGTTTGCCCGCAATTGCATCGTCTTTCGAGTTCCCTTCGGTCTATGTACTCTGCATGTACTCAACTGCTAATTCATTGCCATTCACATAGTACTAGGAACTCATTTGTTGAAAGTTTTCACGATGATCACCTCACATCGTGCAAGTGCGTGATGTCGCTCGAAATTTCACCGTAGTAAGTGTAAAGGGTTTGTACGGGGTTTGCATCATTTCAGATCCTACGGAAAAACAGAACGTCCGTGTCGCGTTGTAGTGAGAAAAGAGAATCATATTCACAACTCAGGAAAGGCTCGGCCCCGGTGTCGTTCTATATCTCCATATAAAGAATACTCTTAGTGGAGTGGCAACATAACACCCTTCATCAGTATTCGAAGTTCATCACTAGTTCATCATGGACCTGAAGAAGTTGATTTCTCGTTGTCAATATAGTACAGAAGAGTGTGCTCCAGAACCTTGTCCACACAGCTTGAAAACATATTAAGCAGAAAATTGGGACCCACAGTAATTAGATCTTAGACACCCTGCCTGCTTCCTCTTCATATCCGACATCCGGCTTCGCTTCAACAAATTCCCTCATTCCAGAATCCATTCGTCTCCATTCTTCTTGATTCCAACTGGCCGCTTCTCATCCAAGCTGATTCGTCCAGCGTGCAGAATGGCGGTTGTGAGCACCGTGTTGGCAATGGTGGGCAGCCCATGCTTATCATAGTCTTCCGCTTTAGTATGACCGGCGTTAACACTGCACGGTAGGTAGGATCATTGGCAGGTTAAGCGTTCGGAATGAACAAAAAAACACTAACCTTCTTGCAGCATCGATGAATTTCTCGATCGAGACATAACCATATCCCCGCTGACCGTCAAAATGTCCGCTTTCTGAAGGAGAGTACTTCATGCTTAAAACACACACAGGACACGTTACAAAATAGGGTAGATTGAATGAATGCGACCTACTAGAAAGGGTTGTACCAGGTCTTGCCGGTATCGTCGACGGTCACATCATATCCACGGTGAGCTTGGTCAACAGTAATATCGCCCTATAGCTAGTCGTGAGCTAGACTCAATATGTGCGGAGGAAAACCATACCTTTTCTCCCATATAATACCAGTGTTGGGCCGAGTGAACGCCGGCTTTGAGAGGAGCTGTCCAACTAGCCGTATAGACACCAGTCCCTTTGTGCTTTGAACTAGTTATTGACTCCCAGTCGACCAACAGGGTAATCGTGTCTTCTGTTTGTGGGACACAGTTGTATGGCTCGCTTGTAGCAATTCCCGTTGCGGCACTTGCCACTACCCTTGTGGGGATAGCCTTGTCCTGAAGCATCCAGCAGCAAATGTCGATATGGTGCGACGACAGGTAATAACTACTGTTAGTCAGAACACGATCTCATACTAATGTGGTTTTGGTTTTTTGCTTACCTGATATCAGAGTCTTTTCCAGCCCATGCTCGGAACGTCTCAAGTTGACTCTTTGGTTGGCTCATCCATGCACTGAAAAAGTTGAACTCGCCCAGACCTTCTGCTTTTGCTCTTGCATCGGAATAAGCAGGATCAAATCTAAATTCGGAGGTTAGCTGGTTCGAAGATAATTCAAACCGAATCGCACCGTTTGTGGTGCTCTACCATGCAGACGACGCCGTACTTCTTAGCGGCGGCGATGAGTTCGTTATGGTGCGACAGCAATTGCACCGCAGGCTTGGTAACGAGAACTATCAAGCAAAGTATTTTAGAGCAGAAGGTTGAGCTATGAAGACACTGGGTACCGTGTATCCCTCTTTCTATTGCGTACATCGTGATGGCATAGTGCGTAGCTAGAAAGGGGTGAGCACTGACTTGGAACATCTTTATGGATTGAGGATTACTGACGGTCTGGTGTGAAGATAATCACAGCGTCTCCTTTAGACATGCTGTCGATGGCTTCCTTATCTAGATATTGCAATGAGTAGGTTATTCATAGGTGTGTGTGCGATACAAAAAAGACTTGCAAGCCTCGGGATCGACTTTGCCGCCTTTCGGATATTCATCGAAACTACACCAATGTAAGAATCCAAATTGCAAATCCTCCGCGAACCATCAAAAGCATACGTGAGATCCATGTCCTTGTATACCCCGCCGATATTCTTGTCAAGATGCTCGCGAATAGCGGGGAATTTTCCTCCATTCACGCCAGCCATTCCAAGCTTGTCGACCTGAAGGTATGCATGTATGCATGAGACTGTAGTCCACAGAAGCCGTATAAATGCGCGTTGTACCTTTCCAAGCCTCCGTAGATCGAACATAGTCAGCCCGACGACCTTCAAAGCTGGTGAGAATCACCAATTACAAGTACTTCGATACATACACCGATCTGAACAGGACGGATGAGCTCATTGTCCATCGATAAGGAATTGAGCACGCGCCTTCTTATCGGATTTGGAAGCACCAGAGCCTGTCCATCCGGTCGTATATTCACCCTATGTTATTTGGCATTAACAACAAAGGCGCCTTCTGAATGGCGCTACATACGGTACCACCTGTGAGCGGAAGTCAGTAAGGAGGTAAGAGCAAAAGGGGAAGAGCATACACATTAGAACATTTATCTTGGAGAGGTTGGCCATTTTGTGAGCTGGGGGGACTCCGGGGAGTTTGTGGAGGAAAAGTAGCTGCTTTATAGCCAAGCAGTTCCTGGCAAAGGACACATGAACCGGCCCGGTGTGAACCGCCGGAATTTGTTCTCAACTCGGACCGATTAGATTCGCAAACGTTTAACTTTCAGACGATCTAATATCATGTGACCGCGGATAAGCTATAATGGGCATATCACCGGTCACATGATATATCAGTTTGCACTGAAAATTCCGTCGGGCGGAATTTTTTCTCTTTCCGGTGTGATACAGACTGACTGGGAAAGGGCCTCGTACCGAGGCACTCACCTTGCTTGGATTGCCTGACTTGCCTTCATTTTACAATAGCATACAACTTAAGGATATTTAGGCTCTGAACTCGGGAGACTAAGAGGGCATTGAGATAGTCAGAGCAGATGGGGGACAAGCCGGGCCGAGAAGGAAGCCGTGCTGCGGCATATTTGGGGTATGGAATGGAAACTGCGTCAAGGAAGGCGAGAAACTAGCCAAGCAAGGTGACTCAGTAACTGGACACTTGAAGCCTGAAGTCTGCACATTTGTCTACATTCGTACATTTTGCTCGTATATTTCGGTAAAACATACCGTGAACGCGTGCCCCCGGGCCCCAGGAACTAGTTGAGGTCATAGTTCCCATTTAGAGGTTCCCATTCATTTTCTGCTTTCACGCTATACATAGAGCTCCATCATTCAATATACAATACCCATTTACGACCTTCACGATTCCATTTTCTCTTTTCGCTCAATGGCTTCACCACTACACTCGCAACCCTATGCCTTGAAACTGGACAATAGTTCCTTCGTCCCTCGTAAAGAATTCCAGATTGCTCCCAGACGCAACCCTTCTTCGTTTTCCTTGCTATGCTTCGCAGGTTCCAACATGCTTAGATTGTATGCTTTTCCATCCAGCGTGGTCAGCGCGTTCCGTCGCTTCTTTGACAAACGAATTCACTGTGAGCTCGACAAGCATTCTTCTTACCTCTAAAGTTTACTTGCTTCTAGCGGAGAAGACTGATCACCATAATAACTTTACGCAGTTCGAATTGGAGGGTAAACTCTGGACGACAAAGAGGTATATCAACCAACTTCATCCTCAGAATTCCTGGCGCTGACGTTCAACATCCAGCTTGGCGACGGAGCGGTTGCTGGTCGAAATGTTGAATATTGTCTACCAGAGTAGATTCACCTATCTGTCTACCATAGATTATGGACGGGAAAGCGACGATAGACTGGCAATAGCCTTCTCAAGACCATCTCCTCCCTCGGAATACCTTGCATCTTCCAGCTCTTCCTCCCCAAAGGTTCCTTCTCTTGCCCCGTTTCCCGACCAACCCAGACCTAGAGTACCGTTTGCTCTTTCCTTTCCTTCCGCTACAGTTCTCCGAGTGATTTGCCCACCGTTGCATTCGACGCCGGCCATCCTTCAGGCAGTCCGTGGTGCTTGGCCTCGTGGCGTACAATCAGAGAAGAAGGTCGGCGAAAATTCTTTCGAATTCAAACTCAAAGGATACCGATGTAAGAATAATCTACAACCCATATGCCGATGTCGTCTGACATATTTAACAGGGTTTCAAGAGGATACATTTGCCACTGACTCGCTTCAATATATCCTCACACTACTTTCCTCTCTAGATGCTCATTCGTTCACGTTACAAGCATCCATCTCATTGACCAACCGATCGAGGAACAAAGATTTCTGGATTTTCACAGGTCCTCCACCCCCTGACGAGCTTAACTCGCAGGCGCCGTTCATTCATGATACATCTGACACTGATTTCCATGGTCAACAACAACATGCTTTAGGTCTTCATACCCGAACAGCCACCGAACCCATATTGTCATCGTCGCCACTGCCTCCCTCCTACCATGCACGCATAGCGACTGACAACGTGGGCCGGAACAGTCCTAGTGGATCTTCAGGCAGTTTGCCATCCCCTGGTCTGCGTAAAGCAGCGCCCAGAGCTCAAGTCCCTGTCTCTGTTCATGATACAGATATCGACATTCCTGAAACTCAAGGTTATCGTGTCGATTTGCCGAGCGTTGTACCTGATGGTGTGGAGAATATGACAGGTGTGGGCGCTGCATCACACACACCAGACGTCTTTTACTCCACCTCTCCATTTGGAGATCTTTCAGGGGCTCCAATACCGCTATCTTCTTCACCTCATGCGGGAGTAGCGGCTTCACCACCAGCCTCACCTCGAGAGACGCAACCTCTCCAACATTCACATATATCCTCTGAATCAACGCCTATCGATCCCTCTATGAAGTCCCTGGAGATGGAGGGTGACTTGCTGTCTCCCGCAGTTTTCAAGAACTCTGGTATCTATCGCGATTCGGCATTCTCCTCCAACAGCGACGTCAGCGCCGAAATTCCTATCAAATGGACTGGCCCTCATAGAGAAAGTCAACAAATCAGGGAAGAGAGGCGTATCTCTGAAGGACCGAAATTCCCTGGAGGTTGGGAGGCCTCGCCCATTGAAGAGAAGGAGGAAATCGATGCCACAGGGAGAGTGTCTTTGAATTTCGATCTGGATCAGAACAAGCATCTTGAGATGCCTGTCCATGACGTTCGTGTAGCATCTCCTGAGATCACCATGGCAGTGAGTGGAACTAGAAAAAGTGAAGCGGGATTGATAGAACTCAACAATGCTACTTTTTCGCCCCCACCTCCGGTACCTACTCAATCCTCGAGTGATGACGCTCCTCCTAGTCCGAAACCACGTGAGGTTGGGTCGGGTGCAGGTTGGGTATTGGTTAACATTGAAGGAAAGAATGATAATGGTACGGTCGCGCCTCCTGCTTCTGAAGTTGGTCCTGCATCTTCTTCAGCCGCGAAAGAAATTAGCTCTAGCGACAGCCACCCCCCTTCCGCAGAGGCATCTTCTAAGTCTATCGTCAAACCAGTAGATGACCCTTCTACCCCAAAGTCAAAAGCTATTGTGATTGTCCACAACCCGGAAGGAAAGAAGGGCAAAACCAAGAAAGACTCCTCTCGTATCAAGCGACTGCTATCGATCACTCGACGCGATTCGGTAAGTAGGACGGAGGCTCTTACCCGCGGTCAATGACCAACCATGTCTGGTTTTTACCCTCCTTTGTCTCGACGATTCAATCAAAGAGCATCATGAGTGCAGAAGCATTCCTTGCACAGGAAGAGCGACCCCGACAACGTTCTTTGAGGGTTCCTCGAGGAAATAACGAAGTAATGATCGCTGAGGTAAGATGGTTGGACTGAGAATTATTTCTGAGCACTTTATTCTGTATGTGTGGGGAATCTCCTTATCTTCCTCTTCCCCTATGTATACGACAACTCGCTTTCGGAAATCGTCAGCGTATGTATATCTATATCTATGTCGATATTACTTGCAAACTTCACTACTATCTGCATATATTAGTTCTATTCCATCTACTTCTACATAATTGTCGCGATTCTCGCGAATTAATCTTTTTAACATCCATTGAACTCTCCCAGTCCTTAGTATATACGATGTACTTGTATTATAGCTTAAGATACTTGTAAGTAGGTGAAATTCGATTGGTCTTGAACCGTGGCGACGGTGGTGAAGATTGTAAGAATGAGATAAAGACTGCAATAATATGAGAGTATATTTGAATGTTCAACAACTACACGATACAATACTTGAGCTTGAGAGATGGTATGCAGGTTGAACTTTTTGGAGGCAGATGAAAACTAAACGACGGGATACCCAAAGAAACAAGGGAGATTGAAACCAACGGTGATCAGAACCAGTCTATGCAGCCAGACAATCGAGTTGAAGAGAACCCGCTACCCAGTGTCCACATCCAGACTCATAGTCGTGGGGCCTTCCTATTTTTCGGCGGACACAACGTTTAGTGATATATGTTCCAATTCTGCAGAAGTAGGTGAATGTCAATTATTAGGGATGGAACGCAGAAACTGACCTCCCGCCACGCCAGCCCCCAAGTGTCTCGCACAGGGCCCTCTATTCCCCAAGCAACAGCGCGGAACCACCAGAACGTACCAAATATAGCGGATACTGTGATAGAAAATACGTACACCTTGATCCTTGTCATTCGGGGGAGTGACCGGAAGGTGCGAATGATTTTAGGTATACTGTTGAGATCAGATAGAGATACACTGGATGTTGGGACGGCTTGAAGGCTCGCTGAAGCAGTGGAAGGGACTTGGAAGACAAAGTAGTCCAAAAGATGGGCGAACATGAGTACGGCGAAGTATAGTGTTGGAAGCTAGATGAGGCGATATTAGATATGCGAAGTGACTGGAAGAGGAAGAAAACACTCACATAATGGTGAATATATGTGACACGGCCCATGATTAAGAATGGCAGATAATGTAAGATCCAACCACCTCCAGCGATGCGAGTTACGTGCCAGAACTGCGCCCATTCGCGTTGTGTGAGACCGTCGCCGGGCCGAGAAGCTAATGCTGCGCCATTCCTGCCTGAATCACCATTGAGAGAATTGGGGGCAGGCTTGCGTGTTCCCCTGCCACCGCCATATCGTTGTCTCCGAACTACCAATCCGACAGAAACAAAAGCAGCGATTACAAGACTGATTGAGCCGCCCCACCAGATGATAGGGTTACCCATAAGGTAGTATTTTATCTGCACGTCGCGCAAGACTGAGGAAATATATTAGGAAAAGAAGGCGGATTAGACAGACCTGCGCATCTCCCCAACCACACATCCTCAATCCGACACTCAAGAACGGCCATTCCCAGGGTTTACTGGCGAGAAGGTCCTCTTTGTCCGGATCTGGTACCAATGCATTGTTGGATGCCATCATTGCAATATTAAGATGAATGAAGTCCGTCAAAAATGGGGAGCGGGAAAGCGAACGGGCGGCGGGAGGCACTAGGTAAATGTTAATACAATTTTCGGAACGCAATTGGCTTGACTCACGTCTGGTATTCCAATGACTTTCAACATTCCAGATAGTGCCCTCGGCGGGTTTGGACCCTTCCTCCTCCTTCGCACAACTCACTTCGATCTGTTTAAAACCCCACTGAGGAAGACTAGTACGGCTAGCAGAGAGGTAGCATCCAAGGACCTGGTGACGAAAACGAAGACGGGTAGTGAGTGCATGGATGCGTGCGCGGGGGTCCACGGTTGCAGATTTGGGCTCTAAGTAGCGGTTGACATCGCCTCTGACTACGTCTCCGAGAACTTCTACGACCCAGTGGTCTTGCACATCACCAATTGTTGCATTCCCATATCCAGAGACCTCCCAGTTGGCTTTTGTGACAGGCGCAGGGATAGTATGTGAGTGGATGTTCCTGGTAGTGGGTACGTGCACCAATCTCACGACATCGAGATGCTTCAAGAACCGAACTTCCTCATCATTAGGATCATGCGAGCCATATTTTGGGTCCCAAACGGTATCCTTTTGATCCCACCCAGGCCAGAACCAGAATTCGTTATTTTCGTCTTTGTAGTGGTAGCATGTTACTTGTTGTTGGTTCGAGCCAGTTGGATATGTTTGGACGTGAGAGTGCAAAAGCCCACCTCCGAAAGCCATGTTTTTGATGGTTACTTTCGATCCTATGGCAACTTCTAAAGGATTGTTATGAAAATCGTTTCCGTACAGGTTGGCCTGGAAAAGACTGCTCATCTGGGCGTCTCCGGGTCCACTGTGGTTCAAAATCATAAAGTGGATTTTGAAAGTGGCCATGAAGACGAGAATAGGAATGATGATTAAACAAAGGACCCGAGCGCCCCAATGTTTTGCCTGTTCCTTTGGAGTAAGATGCAGGTCGCCGAATTTATCCCAAAGATCTTGCAGAGTGTAGATGCCAACGAGAGCCGTCACAAAAAGTCCAACCATTTTAACACTGGTGACCAATCCAATTGAAATACCAGTCATAGCAAGCCAGGTCCACCAATCGAAGTCGAACGGATGGCTCTGCTGATTATGGAATTTAGAAAGGCAGAAGACTGTAAGGAAGGTGAAGAAGAGGAGCATGGAGTCCAGAAGAATGAATCGGGAGATACAAAGCCAACCGACGTCGAACAAGACCATCAAAGCTACGAGATGCGCTGCCCATTGGGACATACCAAGTTCAATGGCTGTAAACCAGCCAAGCGGTACCATCCCGACACCGAAAGTTGCGAGCATGACTCGCATGGCTACATATGGTACTTCTGGTGGGTAGTCCGCTCCACTCTTAAAGTCGAATCCACCATTGTACCCAGAAAGCAAGCCAGCTAGACCAACCAACATTTTGCCCAAAGGCGGGTGAACGTCAAAGTAGAATTCTCTCTTCAAGTAATGAGAAGCGAATTTTCCGAAGTGCGCTTCATCCCAGACGACCGTTGCTGAGAGCCCGATTCGATGAAAGCGCGTGTAGCAGGCAAGAAGGGTATAAACAAGGGGAGGTATGGAAGGCATGTTTTGGAAGATGAATTCGCGGAGAGTTGTTGGTGGTGGCAAGGCCAGCTGGGCGGGTCTACCACCGCTAATGGAGCGCACGGAGGGCGCTTTATAGTCGTCTTCGTCGTCGTACCATACTTTCTCTTCTACACCTTCCGGTTTGCCCTTTCCAAGTCGGCGTCTGGCCGCAGCAGCTTCATCCATATGAGGCGAGTAAGTTGGCAACGTCTCTGGATACCCAATCTCTTCGAATTCGTCCTCGACGAAATCAACAGCCACAGCACGACCACCTGGGTTCATTCAGAGGGAAAAGTGGATCACTCAAGCCGTATGATGAGTAGGACACTATATCACGCAATTGTGCAGTCTTCAAAGGCGTGAAGCACAAATTGGCGAGGAATTTAGGCTTTCCGTTACGTGGTAAGGAAAGGAGAAAAGGGTCAAGATATACGAGGTGATGATGGTAGATTGACAAGAACGGCAGAACTGCGGTGCCAATATCATTTGCATCACCAGACACGTAGCTTCCCCTTTGCAAACATCTTTCATGGTAAAAGCCCGTATGTAGCGCTGAGAGCTCAGTATATGTCAGTAAAATGATTGAACCAGTCTGAGTCGAGTATAGCCTTCGTAATTATAGCCTTTGTCATTGCGCAAGTATTCGGAGTCGTAGCTAGTAACCGTTCGGTCCGGTATTGCACACCGTCACGTGAACATTTTCCCTCCCTCGTCGCAGCGGCGGACTCTAATTTTAAAGCTCAACTGCAAATGTCTATTGAACGAATAGTTCAAACAGGATTACCTCGAGTTTCGCAATTGCAGCAAAGGAAATACTATAGACAAATGTTAGAATGAAAATCAATTTGAATCACAGATCAAGTCGGCGTCATTTGCACTTGTCTGTCTTGTTTTCCTCCTACTTGAGCGTATATATACGGAAAAGCGGACAGTGCTGGTCATCTGCAGGGACAGACAGAAGCAGAGCTAAGAAGAGCACAATGGAAAATTGGGAAACTTTGGCCCGGAAAAGAGAACAGTTAAAAAGGGTGAAAAGCGCCCAAACTCACAGCTGGATACAGTAGGACGGGGTATCATCCGGAAGAAAAGGCATTAGGCAAAAGCCACGCCGTTCCATCAGCCCTTCCCATCTTTCCCTTCTCCCCATCGTTCCCGCCAGTCCAAAGTTTACATCTCCCGTCCCAAGCCCTTAATACTTGCCCCAGCTTCCTCACAACGTCCTGCACGGCTTGTAGCCTCTCTGGCTGCCTCAAAACTTCCTGGATTTCAGTAATTTAATATGCCGACGTGCCGTCGCAAGCGTGTTGTCCTCACCCAGCCCTCAGAGTCCCTGCTTAGAGCTCTCAAGAGTAATCCCAGTAGAGATGTCTTTTACCTTCAGCAGACCGGCGAAATCTTCGAAACATACGAGTATGTTTTGGTCCCCCTATGCACCAGGTCTTCCAGCTCATTACTTTGTCCTCAGAGCTTATGCTGCGCGAATGTCCTTTTATCGCTTGAAGCAATTCCAGTGCGAAGTCACCGGCAAAAGTGGTCTCGATTACTTTCAGGCTTTGTCAAGCGAACGCTCAGAGGCAGAGACACTTCATTCGCGTTTCTCGGAACCCCTCAAGCCCGCTATTCTCAAGGCTGTTCAATTCCGTACGTTGTCCCTTACGTCGTGCTCGGTTCAGCGATTGATTGCTCCGTTTCGACTCTTCAGAGGTAGTTGGTCGCCTGGATCATCTCGTTGAATCGGTGTACGAAAGATTCAAGGATCGATATTACAAGGGCGAAAGTACGTCTTCAATATCTGTGGTATTGTTTCTACGCTTCTTACACCCTGCCCAGGAGTTTTGATTGACCTTAATGGAATCAAGTGGGTGTCAACATCCTTTGCAATTGCGATGTGTGGCGAGCATTACTGAAAAGACCCTACAGATACTATGGTGTAGTCCATACCGTCTATCCACCAAAGTACAGCACCGACGTCGCTGCACGGGACGCGAACAAACCTGACGTGGATGGTGTCGAACAGGGAACATCTCGACCCATTGATAACGAAGAACCTCATCAGATTTATGACGACCTGAAAACCCCTGTGAAGGACGTTAACGCCCGCGATGACCCATTCCTATATTATTACTGGGTTCTCCTCACGGAACTCGAGAGGGATAAGAGCGACAAGAGCAAAGGCAGCAAGCCGGGCGATGGCGCAGAGATGATTGGCAGTTTGATGGAAGTTCAATGCGGTCGCATGAGGTGGCTTTCTTCGTGGCAGTCCCTGGTTCACTCTCCTTGACCTAATTGATTTACTAGTCGGGATCGCCTTTCATTCTCAAAATCTATCCTTCGTCGTTTCATCCGAGATTGCGTAGATCGCGATGCCGCAGTAGCATCCCCTTGGACAGTTAAACCAGCCATTGCTCAAAAGTACGGCGTGATATCCAGTATGACTGAAGACACGCGTAACAATGTCGAGGCCATCAAAAAAGGCGAACACGATAAACGCAAGAAGGTTTGGGAAGACAAAGACGGTCCGCCCAATAAAAAGCACAAGAAGATGACTGCTGCCCAAGAAGAAAAAGGTAATGTCTGTCTTCACCATCTATTTCCACTCACTAAATCCCGCATCTTCCGTAGCAAAAGCTGCTGCTCTCAAACGCGACCGTGAGGCTCAAGAGAAATTGGACCAGCAGAGGATAGCTAGGGAAGAAGCTGAAAGGATCGCCGCAGAAAAGAAGAAGAAGAAACCCATACGTTACCCTACCGAAGACCTTGATGTTCGTTTAACAGACAAGGATCTCAAAGCGGGCATGAAGTTGAAGAGACCCGTTCCCACTTCACACGCTCTTCCCTTCAACCACCATTCTGGTTTGTTTGAGTCCTTTCTCATGGTCTGGAACTTTATGGTCGTCTATGGGTAAGTCCGCTCTTCCCTATGCTATTACACTCTTTGACTGATTGCATATAGTCAACCACTACATATATCTCCCTTCACCCTTGACGAATTCGAGCATGCCATCAAGCATGCGGACGTAGACATGCCCTGCTCACTACTAGCAGAAGTGCATTCAACGCTAATTTATAATCTGCGTACTGTTCCGTTCGCCAGGCACAGCGCGGTTTTATCCTTGCTTCAAAGGAAGGACCATCTTCAATCTGATGGCATGGAGGACGAGGAATACTTCGGCGTCAACACTGACCAGCTATCCGCTGCCATGTCAGATATAGGGAACAACTGGGAACGTGTTCCTCTTCGACATTCGGAAGGTCGTGAAGGCTGGGAGGAAGCGTTAATCGGATGTTTGAAAGATGTCAGTACTAGAATTTCATTTTTCATCTAGTCGCCAATTTTTCTCCTCTATAGCACGCCACCAGAGAAAATTTCCCTCGTATGCGCGAAATCCTTACGAAGCTGCTCTTCGCTCCCGACCCGAATGAGGCACCCGCACCTCATGATACATCACCTTCAAGTTCGAGGGCACCTTCCCCTCTTGAACCAACTCCTCCTCCCCAGCATCTTTCAGCGATTTCTACCCCAGGAGAAAGATACATGAATCTTCCAGTGCATGATCGAATAGCCATATTGAGCTTTATGGTGAACCTCGCGATATCTAGCAAGGCTATTCATCAACACATGGAGTCTTGTGAAGAGCAGCTCACTTCGCTTCGAAAGGAGAAGATCGAGGTCAATCGAACGAAGAAACAATAGTATGTGATTCATATCTCGACGCTTCGTATTTTCAAAAACTATCCTTCCCGTAGTTTGGAGGAAATGAACGTGCTCATGGGCGAAGCCAAAGAGGAACCTGTAGATGAAGACGCCAGAATGGAGGATCCTAGTGATATGTCAGACGTTCCAGCCTCAGATAATGGTTCGGATTCTGGAAAATCAAAGAAAGGCACCTCTAAGTCAAAAGACCTCCGCCAAAAAGCTCAACTTCAAGCACATTCCAAACAACGTGAAGCCGCGCGCGCCAAACAGGCGTCAGCCAAGCAAGCTATGGCAGAACACCGACGATTGGACGAGGAAGTCAATAAACTCGAACGGCGCTTGGAAGCGATTGAAAGGGAATTCAGGAAACTTCTGGGTGGTGTTCGGGTGAAGCCTATGGGCAAGGATCGGTTCTACAATCGTATATGGTGGTTTGATGGACTTGGGTCAGCCAGCTTGGTTGGGAGTGGCGGAGCGACGCAGTATGGTGCTGGGAGAATTTTCATTCAGGGTCCCAGTGAATTCGACCTGGAGCTTATGATGAGGCGCACAGATGACGAAGTTCCTGTGCAAATCCGTCGTTTGGAGGAAGAGGGTCAGGAAGGAATGCTAGGTCCAGGTGATTGGGCAGTGTATTCGGATATGGATGAGGTGTGTCCATTTTCTTTGATGGCCGGTATTGCTGACCATATTGTAATCACATAGCTCGAACAGTTCATTGCCTGGCTCAATCCCAAAGGTCACAGAGAAATAGCGTTGAAGCAGGCGTTGAGTAAATGGTGGATACATATTTCAGCAGGCATCCGGCGGCGCATGCAGGTAGGCTTATGTGTTAGCATGTATCCTATCAGACGTTAATTCTTTGCACTCCAGGACTTGAATGTACATGCAAAGCTTCCTGAGGCACGCCGTAGTGCGCGCACGAAAATTGCTCCTGATATAACTAGGGAACCGTACATGATGTGGGCGAATCGACGAGCAATCAACCCCACCTAATTTCTTCTCGTTACTTTATGTTTTTTGTAATTGAAATGTTGTACATACATGCATAGATTCAGTCTTGTACAGCAGAGAACCAGGCGATCAAAATATTATGCCAGTCGGAAAATAAACAGAAGCCTAAGGGCATGCTTTATCCTGCTTTATTTAGCTCAACCACTTCCTCACTAGGAAAGAACATATATTGATACAACAAAAAACAATGTAGTACGTTAGACGCTCAGATCATGCTTGGTTGCGTAGAACTGTAGACAGAATCAGCGCCGTATGGACCACGAGAATTTGAAGATGGACGCACCGAGGATAACAGAGTCCCCACTGAACAAGAAAAATAAACGCAGGGTCAGTAGCTTATCAGACATCGTCTGGGGGTCGTACCGAAGGAAAATTTTGCTAATGAATCTATCTTTGTTGACTGGCTTCTTGTTCTTTCCTTTGGGGATTTCCGTCCACATCTGTTCAGAATCGTAAATCTACATTGATGCAGGTTGACTGCAGTCGGAACAGACCTCTTTGACATTCTCTAGGACCTGACAGAAAAATTGGATCAATACACACAGTCAATGCAGGAGCATCGCGCAAACTCACCATGTTGCAATGCCTATCAAACGCCTTCACACGGGCCAACAGCTTCTTATCGTTCCGCAAAGAGATGAGCACTTGAGCATGATTTCTGACTGCTTGCTGCAGGACTGACAGAGGACCCTGCGAGATTTCATGCTCCTCGAGCTGCCGCAACTGGGCCTCGTCTAGTTCAGATTTTGGGACGTGAACATATTGACTAGGTAAAAAATCAATGGTATGAGATGATTTCAGCAGGAGGGCAGAGAACAGAGAAAAGCGAACCTCATCGTAGATAGTAAAGTTTTCCTTCTGTCAAATTAGACGCCTAATCTTTTCTCTCACCGTCCACTCACTCGTTCAGCATGGGTCGCTTGAGGCAGAAAGGGAACGCAGGTGCAGCTAAAGCATATGTTACTCGATCCATAGCTATCAAGAAGCTTCAATGCTCTCTTGCAGACTTTCGTCGCCTCTGTATTTTAAAGGGTAATACAACGAAAATGATGCTCCTTCACTTGTAACTCATTTCGACAGGTATCTTCCCCCGGGAGCCCAAAAGTAGGAAACGTGCCAATAAAGGATCTTCTGCCCCGACGTCCTTCTACTACGCAAAAGATATTGCTTATTTGGCGCACGAGCCTGTCCTCAAGAAGCTTCGGGAACACAAGGCCTTTGCTAAAAAGTTGTCACGAGCTCTTGGTCGAGGGGAATGGAGCAGTGCTAAAAGTTTAGAGGAAAATAAGCCAGTGTACAAGCTGGATCATATCATAAAAGAAAGGTATGTTATAGTAGCATGCTCTCGACCATAGTTCGTAAACTCAATCTTTAAAGATATCCTACTTTCATCGACGCACTACGGGATATCGACGATGCCCTTTGCATGATATTTCTTTTTGCTTCGTTACCTTCAAATCCTCGTATCCCCCCTTCCTTAGTCGAAAATTGCTCTCGGCTTGCGGCTGAATGGCAACTGTATATCATGCGCTCTCATTCACTGCGAAAAGCGTTCTTGTCTATCAAGGGTGTGTATTACCAGGCTGAAGTTATGGACCAAACCATCACATGGCTTGTACCCTATCAATTTACACAAAACGTACGTCCTAACTACTGTTCGCATTCCAACGATTTTTGAATTTTTCTTTTCGTACAGATCCCGGTCGATGTAGACGTTCGAGTAATGTTGACTTTCCTGGAGCTGTATCAGACACTCCTTGGTTTCGTGTTCTTCAAGCTTTATACAGACACCGGTCTAGTATATCCCCCACCTCTAGACGCAAAACGAGATGAAAGTGCCGCCGGTGTTGGAGCTTATCTTTTGCAGGAGGCGTCACAGAAATCAGACAAGCCCGCAGTAACGAAGGTCAAGGTCGTGGAGGTCGAAGGCCGTCAGGTATCAGGGAGGGATGTTTACAAGACGATCAAAAATATTGCTTCATCATCTTCCAATGCAGATGATATGGATGTCGATGCACCCACCGTCGAAAATAACTTTCGCGAAATCGAAGAGGAATTTATAGTCCAGCCTTCAAAATCGGACACTGAAATAACGTCATCACTACCTACCCTACAATCTTTAAAGGCTCTGCCTCAGTCGATCAACACCTCGCTATTTGCTCCTTACACCTTCTGGCTTTCACGTGAGACCTCTCGCCCAATATTCGAATTCCTCGTGCGATCGTTCGGTGGTAAAATTGGCTGGCCGGCATCGTCTGGTGGAGGCTCCCCATTCGATGAATCGGATGACTCTATAACCCATACTATCATAGACCGGCCAGTGATTGAACAACCCTCGGAAAATAATGAACAACGAGAACGGCGGTTAAAGAGGAGATATGTTCAACCCCAATGGGTTGTAGACTCAATAAATGCTGGCAAAATTCTCCTGGAAGCGCCGTATGCTCAAGGGCAAACTCTTCCTCCTCATTTGAGTCCGTTCGGAGAATACGAGGGTGCATATGATCCGGCTGCACTCGCGAACGAGGAGGCTGCTGCAGATGAAGACGAAAGCGACATTGAGGGCGAGGATGTAGAAATTGAAGATGCTGATTTAGAGAACGAGGCTCTTCAGGCAGTAGCCACTGCTGCTACGGAAGACTCCGCGACTTTGAGAGCCGCGGAACTAGCCGCGGAAGCAGCAGGCATTGATCCTAGTACATTCGAAAAGGAGGTTGCGAAATCGCGTCGCAAGTTGAAGAAGTCGTCATCTAATGGCATTGACGAGGCGGAGACGGACATGAACAAAATGATGATGAGCAACAAACAAAAGAAGCTGTATGAGAAGGTGAAGCACAGCCAGGACAAGCGTAATCTCGAGGTATGTCTTCAACGTACTGATTTTTTGAATCCGTCGGTTAACCTTATATAGCGCTCAAAATTGGAAGAAAAGAAGAAGAATCTTCACAAGCAAAAACGTAAGGGTCAGACATCATAGAGTTGATCTACAGTACAATGTGAACATGTACATCTTCGTCACATCTCTGCCACATTTTGGTTGTATGTAGTCAATCTGGTAGATCTTTCAAGTTGAGCTTCGAAGTTAGGGGCGTGAGAGCGCGTCACACGAGGTAGCGCTGTAATTCGCGCAAGGCCACTATCTAACTCAGCCTTTTAATTTACTGTCATCGTCGACCTCAGTAGCAATTAATTTGGGCGGACAAACGGATTTCTTGATCGAAATCCTGCAGCCCATCTTGTGCTTACCTCTGGATGGTTGCTTTGAACCCCTTCGCTTCGCGGCACAATAGTGTTCACCCTGGAACTCCTCCCCCTTACAAGGAAGACGATCCTACCAGCCTGCTCTTTGCAGAGACGACAGTCACGACCACTGAAGTTGTCACCACCACCACTCAGACTACGACCCATTTCTTCTCATTGCCTCACTGGAGGAAGAGAGCAGCTCCAGTACCGTACAGTAATAGTACGCTGTCTCCAAGGCATCCAGCAAAACAACCTCACCTGGATGAAATGGGCTTTCCAAGCTCCTCCAAACTAATAGTGGACAAGGAATTGCCACCAACGCCAGAAAGTAGTAGTAGTAGTGGGCGTAATACTCCATTGGCCGATTCGCGTGAAACTTCGCAGAGAACCTCCTTAGAACAAGAGACCTTATCGCCTACCTTATTCCCTTCCTCCGACCCTACGAGACTCTCTTTCGGAAGTCCACCGAGGCCGACGTCAGCCAGTGCTCTGGCGCAAGCGTCTCTAGGACTAAGCTTAACTCATGTTCTCCCTCTTGCTTCATCCTCTTCGTCTTCAGCCGAAACTAACAGCGTCGCGTTTATTTCGACTCCCTCTTCGCCGGAATTGCTTTCTCTCAGAAAAGATCAAAGAGGGCAAATGAAACAGCGAGCAATCTCTACCGCATCAGTTTCACTACAGTCCGATGCTCATAATCAGAGGCGCGCTCGCGGCCTTTCATTAGGTCCCTCCGGCTTTCTTGGGCTTGGTACATCGGATTTGAAAGGAAAAGGGAAAGAGACAGAGAAAGCGGCGCCTCAGTCGGCCACCCATCCCCCGAACAAGTTGACCAGGAGACCCTCGTTTTGGTCAAGAAAAAAGGCGACATCCCCTGACACCCTTCCTGTAGCTCGTAAAAGTGATATCAACCTTACACCGCTTCCTCCTCTCCCTCCTTTATCACCGTTTAATGTTGACATGGTGAAGTCTACATCACAATCGCTCAAGCCTGATCATACTCGAACACTTTCTAGAAGTCATTCTGAACGAAGCAGGCGTTCATTGTCGAAGGCTTCAGAATTTGAGCTACCTAGTCTGATCCTTCCGGCTCCTGATGTCCCTCAGCCGGAGAAATTCCGTAGACCTTTGACTGCAGATGCTGCTCATTCACGTCCCCAGCTTTCCAGATTCACTTCCGCAAGCTCTTCTGAATTTGTTGCCTCACCTTTGACTTCACCTGCCATAGAGACAAGGGAAAATCTTTCTCTATTCGAAGCACCATCGCCATCAAAGCGGCCGCGCGCCCAGACAAATCCGCCTCTTCTTCGTCGTCTTTCGATGAACCTCTTCTCTCCCTATTCAGCTAATCACTCTCATCTCGCTCCTTCAACTCCAATATTAACATCTCCTTCACCCTTGCGAATATCCACTTCGAAACCCACCCAGATACCTAAACCTCAATTGGATGAAGAGTCTCCGGAGGTTTACTTGAGCCGTTTGATGGTCTCTGTCAGTAAAGCAGAAATTGGTGGAATTTTAGCCTCAAGGTGATTCACTCGATGGAGGAATATTCGTAGTTACTCACATTCTATGCAGCAATGATATGTTCCATGTTCAGGCATTACGATCTTATATTGGTCGTTTTGATTTCGCCAATGATCCTCTTGATGTTGCTCTCCGCAGACTACTTATGGATGTCGGTCTACCTCGAGAGACACAACAAATTGATCGTGTTATGCAAGCATTTGCCTCTCATTATCATCAACTTCATCCTGATCTCTTCACTTCGGAAGGTAAGCATCAAATATTTACCGATCTTGCCTGCTTATAGACCTAGTGGATAGACCAGCCATATGTTTTGTCCTTTAGCTGTATTATGCTCCACACTGACGCTTTCAATAAAAGCAATAAACGGAAAATGACTAAAGCAGATTATATCAAGAACACTCGCATGCCTGGTGTGGCGCCGGAGGTTCTGGATTATTTCTATGACAACATTATTTTCGCGCCTTTCATTTTCGTGGAAGACCCTGTGGATGTGAATGGTCAGCACATTTTCAACGTCGACGGGAGTCGAGGGTTACCATCCGGCAGCTCGTTTAGTAATGTTAACGGCTCGACACTTCTTGGAAAGGGCAACAAGGTTGATCCATACTACCTTATCTCCAATGTGAGTAACTCAAGTCTTTTCTTATCGCATTATAATTTATCCAACTACGTAGAATCTACTTAGTCACCTCAAAGTAGATGTTGAGATATTCGTGCCCTTAACCGAACCCTATTCAGCTCAGGGCACTGGAGGTCCATGGAATGAAGAAGAACTTCAACGTGCATTTGTCAATCCCAATGTTATTGTCATGGGCCCACTAGACTCATCTCGAGCACCACCATCATCCCCGTTTTTTAGTTCGGGGGGCAGCACCTCGGGGCCATTTGCAACGGGCAGCGGTCTATACGCACCAGGAACTGAGACGTGGCGTCTCAAGGTTACGAAAGTGGGTTCGTTGAACCGGAAAGAGGACATTCTGGAAGGAGGGAAAAAAGCCTCAAATCGTAAATGGAAGTCTTTCAGCGTAGTGCTAACTGGCTCTCAACTGCTTTTCCTTCGCGATCCTGCTTGGGCTACCATGTTTCTCAATCAAAACGGGACGTCCACTGAATCTGGGTTCCTCCCTCAAACTTCTATATTCACGCCTAATGAGGTTATATCGTTGAAAAATTCGGTGGCTGTCTATGACCAGTCCTATCTCAAGGTATGCCATTTGACCCCTTAGATGGACTGATTGAAACATTTCCTTTTCAGCATGATCACATATTTCGACTCGCATTAGCTGATGGACGGCAATTCCTTTTTGGAACCGATAGCGAGTTTGAAATGAACGAGTGGATATCTAGAATAAATTACGCCAGTGCGTTCAAGTCCACAGGGGTCCAAATGCGACCTGTTGGAATGTCCGGCAAAGACGTACAGCTTACTGGTGTCGCTGCAGCCACTTCCCACCTCCACGATCTCCAACACAATCAAACTAAGTCGGAATGGGGTAGCGAGGCATCACGAGATCTCATGGATATGCTTTCCGGGGAGTCAGATTCACCCTTCAAAAGAGCTTTACCCAAACGTCGAGTCACTATGATGAGTTCTTCATCAGTTATGGATAGCGACGTTCCGGTAGCCCCAGAAGTCGAAGGGGCTGACCAATTCAAGGCAACATTTGACCAGGTGAAAGCAGATCTCGCGGCTGGACGCTGTGCTTCACCCGATAGCGAATCTCCAATTGAGGAACATAATGTTGAACGAACAGATGATTCATTACCTGAAGATGATTCACATTTACCGCCACGGTCCCGCATAGTGCTTTCAAAGATTCGCGAATTGGATACCAAGATATCTGCATCTCAGAGTCAGCTCGAGTCTGACTTGCGCTTCGCCAAGAACGTAGCCACTCTCACGCCTTTTCAAAGATCCACACGTGAACGGCTTTCGATGGCCGTACAAAATATTGCTAAACGTGTGATGCAAGTCCGACTCGATCTTGCAAGATATACATGCCATCGGAAAGTCTTGCTCGATGATATGACTGCTGAAAGCCAAAATTGGAGTCGAGCAAACAAAATCGCTCTCCGAGCAGCCCTGGAAACACTGCAAATCCATCAGCGACCATCTGTCCCTCGTATGACCCTCTCATTTCATGAGTCGAACGGTCTCGCATCACCGGAAGTCTCTATACCACCGAAGATGTATACTCCTTCTGTGCATCAATCAGAATCCACTGCAGGATCACTTCAATCGTTCCATTCTGCCTTTGACTTTGGGCCGGATTGGAATTCGAATGACGATATTTTTTCTCCTGAGGGTCCAGATCCCTACGAACTTGATACTTCCTTGAGAAACAGTAGCTCTGGCTCTTTGGATCCTGAGTTGTTCCGAGAGGAAGACGACGTTATTCCGCTACCTTCGAGACCGGCGGAACTGCTTTCAAACGTAACGCCCCCCAGGGCAAGTCACGACGAAATAAATCACCACGAAAAGTATTACAGCGCCCGAGAGAGCGCCGAAGAGCAGGCCGAAGAATGGAACAAAACACGTTGCGCTCACCGAGTCTCGCTCGTTCGTGTTCCTTCTGCTATCGGACTAGCGCGGAAATTTGAGCGGGATCCGTCCCGATAATTTTGAATGAGATTGCTTTGTTTGACTGGATTTATATTTTTTTGTTGACTATGTATTTTTTTTTTAAGTTATCGTTGAAGCTAGATTAGTAGAAGTAGACTGTACCATCTACTATTAATACTAATGGATCATGATGAAACGTCAATACCTGGGACGGGAATTATGGGATGGGGAAATGGTACCTGGTCCTGGAGCGCGTCAAAAAAAAAAAAAACGCGATGTATCCCCATCACCGACACGCCGACTTTAGTTCTTAACTTCTTCCCAGGTTCTTCCAATGATAGTATCTTGCTTCCAAATCAATGGGCTCGCTTATTGCTGATTTTAAGTGGAAAGCCGTGTTTCCCCTGGGACCCCTTCTAATTTATTCACCGTCCTGCTTTCCCAGTGCCTCTACTGGCTTCCGTTGAAGAGAATCGTGCGCGGTTGAGACCTGGCTTCGTACGCCGTGTTCCCTTACCATTCGTACAGCTACCTCTTAAACAGCATATTCTATTCACTGTCAGTTGCACCCCAGCAACCAACCATCTGATCCTAACTTTTATGGCTTCCCTGAATTATGTTCAGCCCAAACCATCTCGTAATCGTTTTTCCCTCTTTTTGCAGCTTTCGGCACAGAAGAAATCTCCCCAACCTGGTATATCGAGCGAATCCTTTTCCACGAGCACACCAACGACTGTTGACACGATGGAGCATTACACTCGGACGAGCTCTTTCGGTGGTCCAAAGACTCTATTTCGTGTCAATTCCGGAAGTTCAATCCCAATTATACCTCGGTCGCCCATGCGTATAGATGCCAGTTTCTCTGACGATGAGGAGCCCATCCCACCGACGACAAACGAACTGGACGCGAAGGAAAAGGCTAGACTGCTGAAGAAAGCTCGTAAACTCAGCAGAGTTTTCGGAGAAGTGCCAGACCTTCTGCCTACTTCTAACAATTCGCGCGTTCCAAATAAGACTCCCCGTCACCGCCGGTCAATCTCCACACATGGCTCTGACTCGGAACTGCAGTTGAAACAGCACACAGGGCGTAAATTCTCCTCTCAGTCCGATTTGGCCAGCTCGTCGGAGAGCGGAAATCGAATTGAAGTTTCGGACCGAGAAGCGATTCCCCCCGTTCCTTCACTCCCGCGAGAGAGTATCGACGCGTTTTCCGAACATATACCCACCCAGCATCGCCAACAACCATCTCTGCATGTTTTGATTCGTCCGAAACCATTTTCAGACGATGTGCGCGCATTGATACCCATATTCTCGTCAAAATCTCAAATGTCTGACGAAGTGCAAACCCGTCGACTGATTAAACCGCGCCGAGATTTGGGAGAAGATAAACCAAAGAGTACTGCACCTCATGCGCTCAGAGCTCGAAAGAGTTATGACGCTTCGATGGCGAGAGCTCCTTCACGGTCGGATGAAGCGGGTTCAAACGGACCCTTACATCGGAGCCGATCTCTCAGTGCTAACAGGAAGAAGAAACTTGCAGAAGTAGACAGTATAGTCGATTTCTATCCCCAGATTTCTCAAAAGTCTGGAAGTATGAATCAGAAGCAGGTCCCGGACGGCGTTGAATCAGTATGTCTTTTATCTATCCAGTATGAATGTATCTGACAATTCTCTACACAGGCTGTTGGAGTCGTTACCCCTCCCCCTGTTCCCCCTGACACGGTACAAGTTCAACAACTTGATGCAGCTCAATTTCATTCAGCTGAGACAGGTGGAACTTCCATTCTGTCTGCGGCAACGTCGTTGCATGACTGCGATATGCCATCAAATTTCGACGTCGACCATTCAACCTCCTCGTCAACGAGCATTCACAGCGCCGAATCTTCATTTCCCGACTCTAACATTGACGAGAACTTCCGGGAGCGTCGGCGTAGAGCAGCCAAGCTTACACAGTTTTTCGGCGTCGAGTATCAGGACATTACTGCCTCGATGCCCGGTAGAGCAGTGGAGCCTATGCACCATATTTCCCCTAGTGAAAAGTGGGAGCCTGTGCGAGTCGAGCCCAGCGTACAAGTTGGTGTCCGGACTAATACTCGACGTTTCTGGGGTGGTCGGGGTAACCTCAAGGAGGCGGAAGTTGGCGACGTTATTCCGAAACTGAGGGAATTGAGAGCTTCATGACATTTTACGAATATTTATTTCGAGTTTTATTCACTCCTTTTGATCTTACAGTTATCTAGCATCTCAAACACTCATGACTTGCTCTTGCTCTTCGGATTGTAGTCTTGTTTCACATTATTGCTATGCTCATGATAAACTTGATAAATGTCCTTTCGCTCTACAGTTTTGTATTATTACACCTACATGGATTTGGATTTTCAACACTGCTTGGCTTTTTACGCTTTAGCGATGACCATCCAACAGCGGTGGGTGAGGCGTATGTAGATATGTTTTCAGGGTAAGTAAGAAGTCCGCGGCTGGGCTGATACTGTTGCATTCGCTACCTCCGTAGCAATACGTATATCGAATCGCCTAAAACGATGTTGGTCATATGTCGAAAGGAGCCCGTCAAAGACATGAGAAGGCCACCAAATGAGATATATGCAGTTCTGTTTAAGAACAATGAACCGGAATGGACTTGACAAGGGTTTAGCTCATAGCACCTACACGAAATCGGAATCTCCTCCGTCAAATTTATAGATCTAAATGTAGCCAAAATGAGCGAAAGGCTGAAAGCTGTCGAGAGGCGTTTTTCAATGACCTTCCCATACATGACATATTCATAGTCCTCTTCTAGGCCTCTGCGTCCTTTGCCATCAGGCCGCCAAACATCCCTGTCCTTGTCTTCGTCCTCATTTGCATCTGGATTTGTTGTCGGAGGACCACGAGCCAACGAAGATGCTAATGCCAGCGCGAAATTTTGATTTACGGCCAGAGGAAAAAGTTCAATGTTATAGTCTAAAGTAAGATCCATATCGTAGTTTTTTGAATGCGCGTAGAGCCTAGACACTGAGTCGTGTTAAGAAGGCCAAAAGAATCTACATTCTCAAAGATCGAACCTCGATCGAATTTTTTGCCCTCTTTGTCGATAGAACTGATATTGAAAATGTCGTCAAAAACGACGTTGGACGAGACGGAGGTCATGGCGGAAGAAAGCAAGGAGGAAAATGATTACCAAATCCGGATTCTCGCATCGTGATGGTTTTCTCCCTCTTACGCCCAATAGCCCAGGCCCGTTCTCGTTTTCAGAGACCGATATCTTCTTTCTTTGTCCGAGAACCGTCTTCCTCTGCGCCAAGGATTGTTCCTACACCTCTAGTCTTTGTTTCTGCAACCCAATGGGACCAATCGTCTTCTCGTCAAGGGTGAATGAACTACGTGCAAGAAGCTGGATTAATTGCGACTTCTGAATCTTTCTAGGTTCACCGCTCTGGCCCAGATGTACTCTGAGAAGGGATATTCTTCTCTAGATACTGACCTATCGCTATCTGCCGATGCAAGTTCCGTGAACAGAATGCAAGATTTTGAATCGGGTGCATACCATTCTCCACGTTTCAATTGATTGCTCTAATATCCCGAGTACAGAACTCAAAAGCGTTGTCAGAGCGTCCTTCAATCCCTTCCCGCCGGTTTTCTTTGCTAGAGGCGCTGCGTGTCTTATTACTCAAACATACATCTCGTCCAATCCCGCTTCCGGACTGGTTCTCATATCACCTCCTGCGTCCAACCATTCTTTGTTATCCAAATCTCTTTTATCCCATGCCCTACCAGACTTCAACTTTGAACTGAAGTTTCCGATTGCAATTGTGGATACCCTGCAAGGAATGGCCAACTTACAAGTTGCTGGGAATAGGCTAGCTACAGATGACAGAGTGGACAGGATCGTAGTGAATGACGTGGAAGGCCAAGATGCTTTTGTCAAGATTGAACAGTGGATGGACGAGATTGGGATATGACCATTCACGCTATGTCATATGAAGATACAGCTGAATTCGAACAGTGAGATTAGGATTAATTATACAGGTACGCATGTACGTTCGTCTAGTATAGCAGCATGTCATGATGGAGCAGCATCCGCCATTTCATTATTCACTTCTTGTTTTACTTCATCGACAGTCGCTAATCCTGGTAGGACCACTTTCCAAACACCCTTCGCGGCAAGTACGCGATGGACTTGATGTTGTATCAGGTCATGTAACTTTGGAACGTTAGCAAGCTTTGCTCGACTGCCCATGAGAGACATTGTCGTGAGGTCGAGGGTGAAGGTCGGTGATATGGAGAATGTTAATGTAGGTGCTGGAGAAGTATGTTTTGGAGGTGTGATGGTTACCTGCAGAGATTTTCAGGAAATCCGAACGCCCCACAAGAACAGGTTACTCACAGAAGATTTGAAAATTGATAATGAAATGGTGAGGGCGACGGGAAGCCGAGCAAACAGTGGCATTGGGTAGTTGAATAAATATGAAGTAGAAAGAGAGATAGAGACAGAGTCCACATAATTCACGTCAAATTCAATTTCCTGGATCGAGTTGATAGAGCGTACATAATGACGAAATATAAAGGCTCACTTGTGGGTTGGAAGACGATGAAGACTGAACGCGACGTCCATTGCATAAATGTGGCGCAGAAGAGCCCAAGTCTACAGAATGAACGACGATTTTGTCCTTGAGTATCATCAGCGATAACAAAAATTCCTGATCAAGCCGCCGGTATCTTACAAGGAAGCTTGCAGGCCGTATCTTATTCGCGTAGTCTTCTACTCGTTTTCGGGCAACCTCATCTCCACCTGGACCAGGAAGGTCATCTCGAAGTTTGGACCTGTACGTTCCGACGATCTTGCCGAATGGTAAATATTTAACAGGAAGAAGATTTTAACGCAAGTTGAAACACACTTGATGCAAAAGTAAATTCAACCATTCCGCTGATTCATCCGCCTTGTTCTGTTCACTTTCATCACTAAGTTCGTTGTATGGCTTCTGTGACCGCATGATAGAATCGCTGTTTATTCTCGGATGGTATGAAGTTGTCTCGAATGGGTATTTGGTGGAATCCATGAAGAGGTATTTGAGAACGAAGACCAGCAGAACAAGAATGGACAATTGCCCAAAAATCAAACCTTGAGTGAAGGTAGGCTGCAGGGAAAAGACATAGTTTGCTCCCATGGCCCGAGGAAAAAGAGTTTAGAAACCCAACTCGACGACCCAGGGTCTATTAGTATTTGGCGTATGATTTTCTTTGCCGGCCGGCAGTGAGTGCTTGCTTTGACCAGTTATGCTGACGGTCGCATGTATATGGCCCGCTGCGCCGTTTACAGAATCATTAGTTCGGAAAGCACTGGAGTCCCTTAACATTCCAGTTCAAATACTTACGTCCATTCCTGATGCACCTCTAAAATTTCCACTCCTCCAATGGTCTTCTTACGATGAAATCGAACACGAATTTTCCAGGAACGATTCTATCCTTCAATCATCGTACATCATCCGAAAGAGCTTGATCAGGAAGCACTTTCTATCCCGATGCATATTTTCTTACTGCACCAAACATCCCGAGTCTGTGCTCAAAACAGCCTGGCCTCGAACATATGAAATCGAAATATCATTTGCTGATGAGCTTGATGAACTATTCGCGGACGAGCTTTGGGAACTAGGCGAAGAACTTGGAGATACCCAGAAATGGTGGATTCTGAAACCGTTGAGTGATACGGCACCATTGAATGTGCATGACATCTTATTTGCAGTGTAGAGGAATGGCCGATCGCGGAAATGGTATAAGGATTTTCAACGATCGAGCGACTTTGGAGAAAATTCTCGAGGAATTCGAGGATGAGAGTGCAACTGATGATGAGGGAGATGAAGAACAAGAACCCAACACGGGTGTGATAATATCACAGCTGCGACATTTTGTCATACAGGTGCATACACTTCACTTCAACTTCACCGATTGTAACCCATTGTCAATTCCAATTCTACAGGAATACATCTTGAATCCATTGCTCATTGACCCAAGAGAAGTGCCCGTCGGGCCTGACACATCAAAACCAGATATCCTTCAAGGACATAAAGTCTGTCACAGTAATACATCGCATCTTGATGATAATGTTTGACTGACATTGTAATGGGGTAGTTCCATTTGAGGGCGTACTGCGTTGCCTCAGGTGCACTCGCATTATATCTTTCTAATCGAGTCCTGGCTCTATTTTCCTCGGTGCCTTACTCTACTCCCAGTTCGCAAGATGACATACTGGACCTTGCACCACATCTCACCAATACCTCACTGCAGACCAATCGTGGAGAGGAGGGTGTGAGACTCTTGAACGAGCTTATTGGCTGTCATATATTTTCGACTGGCTCAGGACAGCAGACCTTCTTGACTGACGAAGATGTGTCGAACATACTACACCAGATAGAAGTCGTTCTTGCAGAAACATTCAAAGCTGCGTTGGAAAATCCCATAAATTTCCAGGTAAATGATTCCATACTCCGCCTTTCAATGAACATCATCCCCTTCTTCTTAGGCAATACCCAACGCCTTCGAACTGTTTGGGGTTGACTTCCTTGTTGTAAAGAACTTGAACCTCATTGAGAATGAATCAAAAATCGAAGTCAAGCTCCTGGAAATCAACGCAGAGCCTGCAATCGAGCTAACTGGTCCGAGGTTAGCTTGGATATTAGAGGACCTCTTTGCAGACATCGGCAAAGTCTGTGTTGAACCTTTCTTTGCCAAACAGTCGTCCTCTGTCCAAGCTGGCGCTATTTCGTTAAACTATTCCGATTGGCCAGTGGGAGAGACTCGCCGAAATTTGGTTAAATGTATAGAGACTGAAGTGCGGAGATTAGCATAACGAAAAAGATTGGCCTTACCTTGTACACAGTTTCGTTTGCGCCTATATTTTACCAGAATCTGGTGATAAGGCAAGGACGCGGTACCTTGTCGGGATGCACGAGAGACAGTTTCAAGAATGTTAGAAAAATACTGATTATCTTTGCGGGGGAAGCCAACGGCAGTGACTAGTCAGGGATGGAGAGACCCTGACCAAGCTGAACTGTGCGCTGGCTCCAGTACACAAGCGGAACGGGTTGAATGAGGGAATAATCAGCGACAATCCAAACTCTAAGCGTGTGCTGGTGCTCATAACAGAAAGGGACGGTGGGTGGGGTCCAAAATTCTCGAGCATGAAGAGGGCGAGAATGAAGTGAATGCTTTTACACCTAGGATGATGGCAGCAAGCAAGAGGGGATATTCTCGTGTACCGCAATTCCGGACAGGTTCTTATTCTCCTCCCTGGTACTCCCTTGCTTTAACCTTTACGCTAACCATACGCAAGCTCACGTAGCTTCAGCTAACATTGTATCTTGCTGTGTTATTCACCTTCCCAACATCGAGGTGGCCTTGTTCTTATAGACGGCGTTATACAGTAGTCATCTATACAAGATACTAAATATTGCAACCTCCTCTTCGTGGCCAATTCAGCAGACACATAATTCTGAGTGAATCGCCCAAGTTCAACGATGCTGTCCCTTCATCAAAAAGATCCCTGAAGCCTGAAAGTGTTTTAAAGCTGCCTACTGATTACTCGTGTCATAGCAAACTCGTGAGCAGGTACCGCGAGGAGGCAACTGATCAAGAATAGTCGAAGACTATGAATCGTCTAGTAAGCCTCAGTGAGAATGTACAGAAATGTATAGGTCAACACCGTGACATTTTTTCTCAAGGAGATTGAGATTGAGCAATGGAGTCATACAAATATATAACAATGTTTGAACTATTTATTGGGTATGAAGAAAATGCGTGCAGCTTGTATATGACGTGAAACTAACCATATCATTCCTGGGTTGAGAAAGCTTCAAAGAAAGTAGTCTGCCGGAGGGCGTTTCGCAGGCACAGAACGAACATCCTAATACAGGCATCAGTTTTGTTGATAGATAGATTAATTGATACACAGCTCCACCCGTAGGTGTGTTCCCAGAATGGAACAGCCGGCCTCGATGATCCATTATAGTAATGATAGCAAGAGAATTAGAGACACGAACCACTGGTGCATGCGAAAAAATTTTATATTCCTGGCTTAAATGTTCGTCTAGGTGTAATATTGACGCAACGTTCCCGCATCTGCGCTTGTGTAAGCTTCATTCGAACGGCGAACGAAATACTCACCGATAACAATAATTAGGGGCACTCCAAACTGTTACGAGTGTATTGTCAAACATCATCTTGAAGCCTTCCATTGCTAACTGGTGGGCTCGAGCAATAAGGTCTATGGCATTATGATGTGCAAAGGCCTGTGAAGCAATTAACTTCAAGATGCAGGTCTTCTGGAAAAGGTCCGACCTTGGTGATATCTGCGCCAAAAAGGAAACCTGCACCTCGTGGTGATAATCCCCAGCCCGAAACATCTAGCAGGAAGGTGAGTTGTGAGTAACGAACAAGGGTACTTGATTCGCATTTACCATCGGGATCTGACCATAGTAGGTCACACATTGGCCCGTCATGAGGCACCTCTTGTTTTCGGTCTATGCTTCGTATCTACGGTATATGAGCACTAGAAATCGAAATATACGTGAGAGAGAAATGTCATACTTGGTCGATTGTTTGGAGATTCGGACTCAAACCCCCATGTACACAGAATACCCGTCCGTCTACCACAGCACCCAAGGCAAGGTAGTCGAACACTTCACAGCACCATCTCCAAACGTTGCTGCTGCCGTATTTTCTTTGACATTCATCATAAAATCCATACACTTGAGTGATTTGTCGCGACTCATGGTTTCCTCTGATAAGTGTTATGCGTTCTGGGTATCGCACTTTTAGAGCAAGGAGAAGGAGAAAAGTTTCTACAGAATAATAGCCTCGGTCCACAAAATCACCTACCCATTGATCTGGGTCAATAACTATCAGGATGATGACGACGATACGCACCCATGAAAAGATAGTTTGTGTCTGGACAAAATCCTCCAACTTTGAATAGTTCCATGAGATCAAAGAATTGACCGTGTATGTCGCCACATATCTACTGGGGATGTTTGTTAAATTTTCAACGGATGGACCGGATTGGCATAGATCTGTTTCCGACGCGTACCGTCACTGGAGAATCAATTACTTGGACGTTTCCCTCTTCAATCAAGATTTCTCTGGCTTTGAGACACAATCTCTTGACTTGCTCTTCAGAAATTGGTTCGCAACGCTTGAGCTGCTCAATCTGTCTGTTTGAAAGGTTTAGCAGTAATGAAATGATACATGGAATAGCATAGAATAATGTGTTAATATTATCTCTGGTTTAAGTAACGAAAGAAAAGACCTAACCCGTCTAGATCGCTGGGCATGAGAGAGCGAACCTAATATTGTCCCAGGGCTGAAGTTACAGTTGATTATCGGTGAGTGGAAGAGAAATAGAACTCGTGAGAAATCAAACCTGATTCCTTCACCCAATTTCCATGTCGGAATCGACTGGTGGCCCATCGACTCCTTCCAGGAAACGATCTAGATGGCAAAACTCTGACGATGATATCGAAGAAGCTGAGCAATTGACCGTTAACCCGGTTAAACGTCGCATAAAACCTAAGCCCAGCAAGTGGCCTACAGCCTCAGCAGTACCTCCAGTTACTCAAATACCGAGATACCCCGTACATAGTATATATGTTCCACCTCGAACTCACCACCCACCTATGGTTCCATCACGCTCAGTTTACTGCTACGAGAGATTGAACCAAATCGAGGAAGGAACCTATGGCGTCGTTTTCCGTGCCAAAGACAAGCAGACCGGTGATATAGTCGCTTTAAAGAAGCTGAAATTGGAGGAGGAAAAGAATGGATTTCCGATAACTTCATTGCGTGAGATTAACGCGCTGATAGCGTGCAGACACGAGAATGTGGTTGGTATTCGAGAGGTCGTTGTCGGTGATACATTGACTCAGTACGTACCGTCGCCCATTTACAAGTTTCAAGTTTCAAGTTCTGTTGTATTCTATGTCAAGAGTCTTTATCGTCATGGATTTTATTGAGCACGATCTCAAGTCCCTCCTCACCTTGATGCCGTCGCCATTTCTGCAGTCAGAAATCAAGACGCTGATGCTTCAGCTACTATCCGCCGTTAAGCATTGCCATGCGAACTGGATTCTTCATCGTGATTTGAAAACTAGCAACCTCCTTATGAACAACCGTGGAACGATAATGGTTGCAGACTTTGGTCTTGCCCGACGCTACGGAGACCCTGTCGGCGTTGGGGGAATGACACAGCTCGTGGTTACGTTGTGGTATCGGTATGCCTCCAAATTCTCTTTTAGTGGGCTACTAATTCATGTATTTCAGAGCTCCTGAAATACTTCTTGGAGCGGAAAAATACTCAACAGCGGTCGACATGTGGTCCGTTGGATGTATACTCGCCGAACTTCTCTTGAAAGAACCACTTTTTCAAGCCAAAAATGAGCTTGAACTCATATCAATGATCTTCAAGCTTCTGGGTCCACCCACTAAGAATTCCTGGCCCGGATATTCTTCATTACCTCTCGCAAAAACCATCAATCTTCCGTCACCTCACCCTCACCAGTTCCGACAAAAGTTCCAGTACATGACTGCCGCAGGAATCGACCTACTAATGTCTTTGTTGACATATGATCCCGACCAGCGAATATCGGCGGAAGAGGCTTTGGACCATCCTTACTTCACGTGTGTCATTCCTCTCATATACTAGTTCTATTCCATTGTTGACACTTTTCCAGAGAGTCGCCACTTCCAAAGCATCCAGACTTGTTTGGGTCGTTCCCTTCCGCTGCGGCGGGCGAAAAGTGCGTCATACCCATTGCACAGTGCATGTTGCGAATCACAAAAAGTCTGTTTTCATCAGGAAGCGCAAAGTGTTTGATAGTCCGTCTGCTCCTACGCGTGCCCCAGACCATAAACTATTCACCGAGTTCGATCCGGATATGTAGTGCATTCGGTGTGGTTACTGGGTTGGTTCTTCCACTATATCGAATACGATTGCAAGGTACAAGAATACAAAGGGTTTTATGAGGTCTGATTAGTCATCATCAAGAAGAGCATTTAGGTGCTCTCTCATTTTTTGGAGCCGTCTGCTGGTTCGTTCGAGGTCTCCGCCGTACTTGTCGTAGTACTCCCGAACCTCCTCCACCGTGAAGCGAGTCTGCAGCGCAATTTCGGATAATTCCTGTTCAAGAACATGGCCAGCTACGGCGACTGTGATCGCAAGCTGCAAAGTATCGTCCGTTATTGCGGCTGATTCCCTGACGATTCAGCATATCAGTTTTGACAAAAGTCTGGAACGACAATTCACGCACTCAGATTTTGCGCACTCAACATTGGGACTCTCTTCTAGTTCATTCGAGCCTCTCGATTTTGTCCAAGCGGGAGGCGGGTCATGACCATCTCTGATTCTCCATTCGTCTTCTCTATTCCCAGGAGGTGCTAGCCGTAGTATACCAGCAAGCTGACCTAGCGAGGAATTAGCAGTAACGTGTGGATTTGGATGAACAGATTCCTGTCCGGCGCCGCTTGAGCCGACAACAAATTCTTGTCCGTCCTCATGTTTGGAGAGACGCTTCCGCTTCTTTTTGGGTTTATCGTCGTCTTGGCGGACGTAGCCATATTGCCATTTCTCACCCTGGTTGGGTTTCGTAGTTGACACAATCTTGTCAACAATCTTGTCAAGGCGACCTGCGTTCTTCTTGTACCGTTCTCGCCATGATTGCCAGGTATGACGGGTAACCCAGGAATATTCAGAATGGTTACTCTACCGGAAGAAGATCAACCACCAGATACATGACAACGTAGAAACAATTCTACCATTTCGCATAGTTGCTGATATAATTTATTTCCGGTTCTTCCACCGGTGGATTTGAACGGAATCTTTGCAGCAATCCATTCGCACAATTTTTGTTCGTCTTCCTCAGTGAATTGCGTACGTCTATGCGAATGTCAGATTGATACCTTGAATGAAAGACAACTCACTCTTCTCCCGCTCTTCTTCCACCTGGATTTTTGAACACATGAGGGGTGAAGGAGACTCCTTGTCGTTCGATACATTTATCCACCCATTCCAAAGACTCAATGTATTTGTGCGGAGTGAGCTGGTAATGTTTCACCAAAGCATTGAATACATCCGTCTTCGAATCGGCGATGATAACGCGCGCAGATTCAAGCGATGCATATGGAAAACCAGCACAGTACTATTCAGACAATCATGTCAATAATGAGTCAAACGAGGACAAAAAGGAAAACGCGCCAGAATCTTCTCGTACAAAGCTTCTCTGAATTTTACATTTGCAATGCTTTCATGAACGTGAATGGGCATTGGTCTCCCTTCTGACTCCAGGAAAATAGGTGCGATATGGGCTCCTGCGGTTTTACATGCTTCCACAAAAGTTAACGGTACGACCCATCTTTCCGCTGAGAAAAGCTGGAAGGCTCGCTGCGATTCTGGATTGTGCAAGTCTGCTAAAACGTATCCTCTATCCGGTACATTCGCGTCGACCTGCCCTCCAAGTTCCTATATCATTAAAAAATTAAGCACAATTTTTTTTTAGAAAATCGATCATTACTGTTATAGACTGGCGTAAGGTGTTTTGAACCTCTGGGATGATTTCGGGATGAAGATAAAAATGGATACCGTGGAAGATAGTCTGTAATGTCACGATGGTTCAGCAAGTCCTCCCGCGGAAAACATTCATGATGTACCATAAGTCCTAACCCAAGTTCAAGGTTGGGGTTGAGCAGAAGATTGGAAAGTCACGTAGTCACTCCAAATTGTCACGCAGTGCCTCAAAAATCCTCTTCGTTCCATCGCTAAGTATCATGAAGGAGCAACATTGTGACAATATATGTATATATGAGCTCTCGATACAGATTATCACTCCAGAACCTTCCCTGGATTCATTATTCCATTAGGATCGAATATCGCCTTTATTTTTTTCATCCATGCAATGCTCGTTTCGTCTTTCGAATAATGTAGCGCATGTGTCTTCATGGCTCCGATGCCGTGTTCAGCAGATACTGAACCTCGGTGTGATGCTGTTCGAGATTGGGATGATAATGAGTAAGTTGAATTATATAAACGGAGAGATGGATAAATTAATTTCATGTAAGAAAAGCACTCGCCTACGAGTTCATATACGAACGGTTCTAAGGCGTCTTGAATCTCTGGGGTGTAAGCTTTGGCGATTACATTCAAGTGCAGGTTGCCTATAAACGACGGAATCGGTTTTCGAGTTGATGAATGCAACTCAAGCTTTACCATCGCCGACATGACCGTAACCTATAACTGCTTTAACTTGATCATCGTTCAAAAGACCTTTTGACCGTAAACGTTCTCGCGTGAGGTCGACACATTCTTTGAAAGTAGAAAGAGGTACGGATATATCGTATTTGTACGCTTTTCCTTCCTTGGAAACTGCTTCCGTGACGCCTTCTCGAAGAGCCCATAAGGAAGAAAATTGAGCGGGATTTTGGGCCAAAACGCCGGTGTTGATGAGAGGCTCTTCGTCTTCAAGGAGTGATTCGAGAAGATCGTTCAGTTTCTGTCGAGGCGGAAATTCACTGAATGGATGAGCTTTTGCGGATTTAGAGAAGAAGTACCTCCTCATCGTGTTCTCTCCGACCTCCGCTCGTTTCCACCAGTACGAAACATTCAGCACCTTCGACTTCTTCTTCGCTCAAAGCGCGACCTTGCCCATGCTTCACGGCGAGATCGTATGCAGTTCTGTCTATGAATTCGAACGCTGAAAGAATTTCTGAAAGCTGACGTTTGACTGTTTTGTAAAGTGGTAATACATTTTCAAACCGAGGTAGCGCAAGAATGACATTATTCGAAGCTTGGGGTGCCGGAGGAGTGAGTATGGAGACACCAGTGATGATCCCGAGGGTGCCTTCGGCACCAATAAAGAGCTGCTTTAGATCGTAACCTGTTGAGTTGGGATTATCATTCAGCCAGTCAAATTGGCATGAAAAGAGAATGACCTGTATTGTCTTTTCGTAAAGTAGTCAGTTGGTCGAGAATCGTTCCATCGGGCAAAACGACCTCAAGGCCTAGTACTGAACCGTGGAGAGAACCGTAACGAAGAAGTCTAAGACCACCTGCGTTCGTGGATACGTTGCCGCCAATTTGGCAACTGAAGTTTTCTCACCGACACAACGCAAGTGTGAAAGCGAAACAAAGAATGGTGAAAAGATAGTGTTCGGATTGGATGAGCCGATCGCAACGACAAGCGTGGATCAAATACACACCTGCCTTTCGCACCAAGATCGAGAGGCATGATATGGTTGTGTGGAGCCACATAGTCTGAGTTAGGGAAATTTACATCAAGGTTCCAAAATGGATCCAGGCGTGATGGATAATGAAGTACCTGTGAGGGATTGGAGAATGCAGCCAGCGTCAGTAACCAGGATGCCTGTGAAGGAGTCAAAACACGATGAACAAGCGAAGAACAGAATAAATATTGTACCAGATATAGGGTCGAAAGATCGAACTTGGGTCATATTGGAGAGCGAAAGAATCACTTCGTCTCTCAAAGGAACACTACCACCGACGAGACCAGTATTTCCACCTTGAGGAACAATGCCGATGCGTTTGTCATTGCACCATTTGACAATTTTACTGACTTCTTTAGTTGTCTTTGGCTTTAAAACAGTCGTTGACTTGCCACAATACTTGCCCATCCAGTCATTATTGTAGATATCAAGTTCCTCAGGCGAAGTTGAGATTGAGGGAAGAGTGGACAGAACAGAAGAGGGAGATGAGAGTATTTTGGAGAAATGAAGCGCATCGGCATCGGTAACTGAGTTTAGTTGGGATGCAAGAGATGAGTTTGTCCTCGTAAAGATGCGTGAACACCGTCTTGACCAGTGCCAGAGGCGCGACATGGCCAAAGTCCTAATGGAAGTTAGAAATATCCAATTAGGTAACAATGTGACATGAGTGTAACACTACGGTCGTGACAGCCGAATCTCTACAACGTGACACGCCTTTGCACAACTATAACCGTCGAAATGTTGGCCGCCTAATATCTTTTTCTTTCACCATGAACCAACCCGACGTCGACGATAACTCCAGCGATAATTATGAAGTCCAGTACCTCGAACATCCCGCTGGAATTGTAGAAGAGGTCCACGTCCAGAATGTCACTGGCGAGTCGAAGAAAGACGAAAGCCCAACGACGACAGCGGCGAGAACTGAGCGCTTGTCCGATGCTGCCAGCATACAAAGCACTTCTCCACTGAGGCCCAACGATGACGGGCTCCAGGACAACGTTTCATCCTCCTTACTCCCTCCTTCGCCCACAAGAAGTGCTCATACAGTTGCTACCGAGGATCGGAGTATCAGTAGGAAGAAATCTATCACAGATGTACGCTTTATACTATTCATACATCTTTGCCTCTTACTCTCCTTCAGCCAAGATCTTCTCGGAGAATTTCTGGCTTCTTCAATAATTTAATCCATCGACGCGATGTGCCTACTCGGGCTGCCATCAGAGAAGAGCAACAGCCGGTCGCTTCCTCATCTTCTCATCCCGAGCAGTCAATTAACGATGACCCTACGAGATCATCATCTCCTACGCCTAGTATTATCATTCCTCCCCCTCGACTTCCTCCCCCCACTTTGCAAGAGCTTGGTCTTTCTTTCTCCGCTCTCACTGCCGACCTCTCACCTTCCCATTTCAGCACGCCACCTTCCAGTGGCGCTTTTCTTTCTCCACATTATCTCTTGCTTTGTCATGCTCAAGGATTGGACGTGTTACCGTTGGTTTCTCCGCCAGAACCTCAACCTTATGCACTTATTCGTCGAGTTAGTTTTAAAAGTATCGTCGTCATGGAACAGCGAGGGGTACTCGTAGCTATCGCCGGGCGCAGAGATGGTGTACGGGTATACGCGCTGGAAGAAATACGAAAGGCTGTCGAGTGGCGAATAGATGTCGAAGTCCGACGTGAGAGAGACCGTATGAGAAGAGAGATGGCCAAAAAAGTTGTCTCCGGTGTTACCTTAGATGTTCGTAACTCCACAGAAAAACTCCGCAAAACGAGCTTGTCGACGCCACCCCCGGGTGAGCCATCAAAGCGGCATGCCGTCTCCCGCAAGGGTTCTCATGGCCAAATACAAGTTTCTTCTCAAATACCTCCTGCTCCGCTGATCCCCAGAACACCCACAATCCGCAGACCCAAACAGCTTACTGTTCCTGTGCCTTCAGCCTCTACACCTCCTATAGATCCGGAACCGTCGGGTCGGCCGCCACCATATTCCGAATATGTAGGATCTCATATCCAACCACACAATTCGATGATCTCTCTAGTGCCTACGCGATCTAGGTCTAGAGGTGGTTCAGTATCTGATGTCCTTAGCGTTCCGCCTCTGTCTCGGCTCACTACTGAGGCTACACGACCTCGAGATGCTGATGCAAAGGATTGGGCTGAGTCTAGTGACGATGAAGCCATCAACGTCGTAGCAGCTGGACACAGTGGTAGTCAGGCCCTTGATGAAAGGACCAGTGCTACAGCTCCCAGACATCACCCTAGTTTTAGTCAGTCGACTCTCAGTGCACACACTCCTTCTGGATCTCAATCCCTCCTTCACGCTCACTCTTCTTCCATTGCTCGCCGTACTAGACCGGCGAATTTAGACCTTTCTCTGGCTCGCTCTGGTAGCGGTATACCTGCGCCGGAACCCTCCCCTGCGCCTACCCTCTTAACACTTCGGCAAGCACTTGCACACCCTCCAGTCTCACGTGATGACAGGACGCCTGAGCCGGATACTCCTCGCGGAGATGTAGACGTGGATGATGATGAACATGAGGAAGGCAGCAATTCAATCAGTTTGTCTCAAGCATTACTGGAGAGTCGGTTACCAGAATTGCCTCCGCCAGGTACGAGAAGATCCCAACTACCTATTCTCATCTCATCTTCGCACCCTGTTGCATCACCGGATGATGAGCCTACCAGTCCTCGTAACTCTGTTTCTCAAAACAGTGATATCTCGCGTACAGGATCTTCAGAAACTCAAAACTCATTACGGAACAGACGGAGAAGATGGTCATTGATGCTTACCCAATCCTTGTCGTCGCCATCGAACGACGTGCCGCCTCATTCAGCTGCTCCAGATATTTCTTTGTCGCGGGAACAAACGCCCACAAGATCCGGTCGATCTGGCAGCTTCCACTCACAAAGCCGTAGCGGAACGCCTCGCAGACCTTCATCGGCCAATACTGATATTACACCTACTACTGCCTTTTCTCTCGCGCCGCCACTTCCTAGTGGCGCTGCGGCGATTGTCTCCACATCTGCAGCATCCGTGGCATCTGCTTCATCCTCCCGGTCGAGATTCATTCCCAGGATGATAAGTCATGCGATTCAAAGCATGAAGTCGGATAGCGAGCGGCCTTCAACCACTGGTGGCGTCGATTCTGACTCAAAACGAAATAATAACGCTCCTATGCTCTCACATGCACCCCCTCCTAAGCTGGAATATGTCAAGTTACCTGGCACCAAGGGATCTTTGATGATCAAGGCCGTAGAGACAGCCAAGAAAAGGTAATGCATCTTCTCCTTTGATATGGCCAACACTTAGTGTTCAACATTGACAGTTTCTTGGCCATCTTATGTGGAGAGAATGGGGAGAAAGTTGAGCTTTTTGCTGGCACTTACAGGACGGCATTGGGACTATCCAGGACCTTCATTCTTCCGGATTCACCTCGATCACTTGAATTACAGCTTCAAGGAGATGATCTAGTGGAGGTGTTCCTAGTATTCTCTCAAAACGTTTTTGGATTGGAACCCGCGACTGTCCGCGTTCGGGAGGTCCGAATCGGGCGCGCAGAACGCCGTGCTGCCCGTCGACGTGCTCGTGAGCTGCGTACCGACACAAGTGCACCCACCAACGATTCCGAGGCGGCTCTCAATCCTGGTAATGAGGAAGAGAACACGAATGTGAATGTCAGCATTGGAGTATCTGTCTCTGTTGGTTCAACTGTCGTTGCGAATGGAACGGGCCCTCGAGGTGCCCAAAGCCCGCAGTATGTCGCCAATGATCATCCACTAGATCGAAGCGCCCCTGCGACTCCTGGGCCTTCCGGCGCAGTCAATCCAGTCCAAGAACCCAGTGCGGAAGGAACAACTACTCCTGCTGAAGTTCTCTCTAGCAATATTGGCGCAGCTGAGGAATTGATCGCTCTTGCAACGGCGCGTATGGGTCCCTATACGACATTCCAACAGCTGTCGTTTGCACCTCAATTCCCACTAGCTTCTATAGCAGACGAATATGTGATTCCTCCCACATATCCCGAATTCATCGGATATCGTGAGGAACATGAGCCAGCAGAACGAGGTGATAGTGTAGATTTATCCCAAGTCAACTTCTCCCCGCCTGGGCTTCCGGTGCCAACGCCAAGTGCTCCGCCAAAGTGGTTCTACCGAGATCCTAAAGGCAATGTACATGGTTTGTACTTCTTCTCTTTGGTAGTAAAGATGTACATTGCTCATACTTATCGATAGGGCCATGGAAACCCTCACTCATGCAAGCTTGGTACAAAGATGGATTACTTCCCCCGGACCTCCCAGTTCGAAAGGAAGAAGACGCTGAGTACATCCTTTTGAAAGATCTCAGATTACAAAGTGTGGATCCTACCCAACCTTTCAAACCTCCTCCATCACTGTCGTCGAATGTCCAGCCCAACGTCTTCCAGCCTTTGGGCAAGCCACTGTTGAAGCCCATTTCTTTATTGGCCCAACCAAAGCATTTTGGCCCCCCTGCGTTGTTCTACTCTTCTCGCGGTGGACACAGTACCGCTATTGTCGATGCTCGTGGACGTTCAGTACTCAAAGGACGATTGTTGTGGAGTGATGACGATCGTCCCGAGGATGACACTAAATCTGCATTGCTCATGGGTCGAATGGGTGATGTCAAACGTCTAGAAGCAGTAGACATGAAGGATCGCTCTGTACTCATTGCTATGCGTCAAGGTGGTGTGGAGGCTGTCGATCTGAGCGATGCTCTTCTCAAGCCTGCTGACGAGTCCCGGACAACTCTCCCTCAGTTTAATCCTATGCCCTCACACATGAACCGTCGGGCACCCTTTGTCTGGAGAATCGGGACACCCGTAGCATCGTCAACCAATTCGGCCACAGTCCTTTCACGACCTAAAGGCAACCATCTACCCAAACCTAAACTCGGAGCCGGCCTTGCCAAGTCACCTGGAAACCGAACGGAATTTAATATTGGGGATGCGGACCCGGAATTCCTTGACGAAGTGCTCTTTCTTGGACGGAAGAATGATGAAATCTATATCTGTGAGCGAAATTCAGGATCTTTCAGGATACTTCGCCTGTGCCCATCGTCGTGACGTCTTCCAACCACTATCATTCAAGGGTTTTCGTTCATGTCGTGATTGTTCTAGTACGTACACATGTATAGCGCTCATTTATGATATATATAAATTAATAGTCTCACAATGCAAATTGTAATATTTCCGAAAGATCAGTACCAATTAGTGCGCACTATGTCTTAGACGGAGCCGTGTATCTATCATCTATCTATGAAACAACATTCATCTAATGTGACCGGTTCTCTATTGAACCAGACTCAAGACGTTGAAGAAGTTTCAAGTTAGAATACAGAGAGTGTACTTACATAGATAGGTGTTACAACTTTGCCACTACTTTCCGCAGTTGCGCTTTTAGAATTTTACCAGTCGATGTTTTCTAATTGAACTTTTGAGTAGCGAATCTTTGGATAGCAGATACAGCTTACTGGCAATTCTGGCACAATCTCCACCCATTCAGGACAGGCAAACCCAGGAAGTCTTTCTTTTGCATGTGCTTTCAAATCTCTTGCAAAGTCTCCATGTCGGCCTTTCCATTTCGAGGCATGTTGAGGGTGCAAGGTGACAAACGCCATCGGACGTTCTCCCCACTTCTTATGCTCACGAGCGACGACGGAAACTTCGAGGATATGCGGATGGGAAGCTAACTCTGGAAGAAGGACGGGGTGAGGAGACAAATCATGAATTCATGCTCAAATTGTTACAAAGTACCTTGCTCAATTGCTAGACTCGAAGCGTTCTGAAGGATATCAGTTGGTATCAGGACGCAAAGAGTTCATCATGATCAACAGGTATTCACCTCGCCGCCCGAGATAATGATATCTTTACTGCGATCCAATATAGATGCAGATCCGTCAGGGTGCATAACTGCCAAGTCTCCACTTCCAAAATATCCTCCGCGGAACGCTTTTTTAGTAGCTTCTACATCATCAAAGTACTAACCGAGACAAGTGTTAAACGAAAAGGATACGGAAGAAACAGTTGCCTACCTCTTTCATGACGATATTGCCTCTAGTGACAATTTCGCCCATCGTCTTACCGTCCTTGGGAACATCGACGAGTTCCCCATTTGGATCGGGACTTTCCTCGGCTCGATAGACAACTCGCATGCCCCCGGCAGTGACAAAAGGATGACCTTGTCGTGCAATTAGCTTGGAACGCTCTTCCAAGGAGAGGGAAGACCACGATTCTTGCGGGTAATTCCGAGTGAACGGCCCATAGGTCTGTAGAATACATCATTCGCGGGGGAGTTATCGCCGGATGCAACACCTGCCTCAGTCAACCCATAGACATGTATGGGCTCGATCCCAATTTTCTCAAGCGATCCTATTAAATGTGCAGTAGGTGCAGCACCTGCCCAAATTCAATGCATTAATCCCATATCATTGACATTGAGATAGACATTACCAGCGATATAAGCTCGGATCTGCTGTGGGGGGTGTTTTGCGGCAGGATCATTAACAATTCCAATTTGTACCGTAGGAGCCCCACAGTAATGCGTAACCCGTGAATGCAAGAAATGCTTCCAGATCAAAGGGTAGTCAACGGAGCGCATTGTGATCTAGAGGACGAATTAGAGCCTCAAGTTCACCGGATGCTCTGAGTATACATACTTGAGTAGTAAAAGAAAATGTATTTGCCCAAGGAAATGTCCACCCCGCGGCATGGAACATGGGAAGAATCCTGCAGATAAGTACTTGATTGGTAAATATGGTTGTTGAGATCTGAAGCAAGATGACTTACCAAAGGTATGTCGAGTTTGCGTTCATCCTGCACATGCGATAGTGAAGGTGATTTACTAATGAAGCTATGCACTTACTGTCCTTCAAACGCATTTGCTAAAGCAGCTAAGTAGGTACCTAAAAACACAGGTAAGGGAGGTATGTATAATGGGAATCAACCCTACAGACCTCGTAAAGTCGTTAAAACGCCCTTGCTCCCATTAGAACTTGGTAGACAGGTCAAAGTTAGAGCATTGGGGTAGATACCTTTGGCTATACAGAATTAGTTTCAGATCATTAACGTGGTACCCTAACGCGTCCACTCACCCTGCCTGTCGTTCCAGAACTATGTTTCCCTAGTTTGTAAAGCCTCTCTCAACTGAGCAACTGGAACGTACGTATAGCACAGCATAGCTGGGGCGTTCTCGTCTGCTTCCATCTCTAGCCCTGACCAGCCTTTCTCACCACTGAACTGTCTCCCCTCGCTCAAGAATCGTTCATATGGGTCCCCGCTGTTGCCAGTGTCATTAGAAACCACGAAGGGGATACGAGTGCCTTCGATAAGGCGAAGATATTCAGAGTCAATAAGGATCAGCTTGGAGCCACTGTGTTCTACAAGATAGCTATGAGTGGCGGAATATAGTAAGACATTGAGACACGCGATTGATACTAGTACCTAGAATATATGTCACCTCCTGAGGAGTAAGACGGGTATTGATTGCTGTAAGGATCACTCGAGCGGCCAAGGCGCCTTGCAGTACATCTGTTGAGTGTAGGTCAAGCACACAGAGAGACAAATTCGAGGTGAGACGTCTACCAGCCATCATTGGTCTATGCAGTAAGCGAGTGTTTTGTGTCAGCGCGGGGCAAAATCAAACTCAATATTAGACGCACACGTTCGGAGCAATAACGGCAATTCGATCTCCAGGCTTCAGACCTGCTTTGACCAAAGCATAACCGAGGTTCTGCACGCGCTGAGCCCTGGCTGGAAAGTAAGCTACTATGAGAGGGGAGATCATGGTTCAAAGCACACCAAACCGAATAAGTGTAGAATGCGGGTGTTTTCACATCAGGGTGCACGACAGCAAGTTTATTGGGATATATGAGGGCAGCTCTCAGCAGAAACTCAAGTGGATTCTGGTAAGCGCTTGAGCTTTACTCATTAACAAGAGAACGTCAGACCGTACCAAGGGATGATAGTTGACCGGAAGATTACTGGGCAGCTTCAATCTGAGCTCATTGTAGGGTGGTGGAATACTTTCTGGAGTGGGTTCAAACCCATTGAACGTAGTCGAATTTGATCTAGTAGCGGAGGTCATTGCTGATGGGTACAGAAGATCACTTCCCCGCACCTGAAAAACGCGGGGCTCCAAGCTCGGCTTTCCGGACCATTGATCCGGTGAAGAAACTATAAGATAAGATTACGGTTTAGATAAAAAGGTCACCCTCACACATGAAGGTTATTCCTTAACGCCATCAGTACACATCCTATATTCAATCCAATCTGGTATTGGAACATCACTATGCTCTCAGTCTCTACCCTCCTCGCCTTACTCGTTGTTCATAGAACGCTAGGTCAATCACAACTCCGTTCCTTTCTAATGAGTATACTAACGCCACTCACGGTATTAGCTGACCCAACTGATTTTGTGCATCCCGATTACGTTCTCCAACATGTTCACGACTCCTCTACGGATTCTGCAAAGGCGAGTATCACGCGTAACGCTCAAGCCGCAGCTAAGAGTGGTCCTTATAGTAAGTCCTATTGATCGTTCTCAAATTTCACTTTTATATATACGCATGGATGCATCTAGGCATTGTTAATTCCAATGGCGTGACCGCTCCTAGCGGCGACAAGCATGATTATTTAAGCTGGGCTCCCTAGTATGCCATTCACCTACATTATTGGTTGTTCTCTCATCTCGCTCTTAAAGTCATTGGCCAGAATGTAATTGGTGTGGCGCCGGACGTACCCATCTTGTACATTCTGGAGATGGGAGCAACGGCACGAACACTGGGCCCGATGAACCACCCCCAGATCAAGATCTTGGCCCGGGCGAGAACACTGGCGATGATTACAACTACGACGACGCAAGTTACGTGCAAGCGCGTTCTCTTCACGCCGACAGCATTTTGAAACTTGCTTCCCGACACAATCGTCTCCTTCGTGTACGCAGAACAGCGCCTGAAGAAGAAGAATCCTCTAGCACAAGTGTATCCCCTGCTACAGATTCAGTCCTAGACGTGTTACCTCTCCCTCAAGCACCGTTCGGTACACTATCTTCTATACCCACTGCTGGTCCTTCTACTGGCTCTTTACCTACTCCTACTTCGCATACTACTAGTCAACATATCGCTGGATCATCAACTGCTCCCCAAGCCGCTGTTCAAACCAGCAAGTCTTCCAAAAGCGCCTGTACACCCTCTCCAACAAAGTCCCTACCGCCCTCTGCAAGTAGGTTGTCGTTCAAATAATTCTCTTGCGGTCATCCTGATACAAACCTGCATAGCTTGGACAACATGTCCTTACGTGGCTCGCGACGGTATGGTCCACTCTTCTCATGATGTTTCCTCGTAGCTGAATTCGAATCAGGTGAAGTGAATCCTGACGTACGTACGCTGGCTGGGGCTGGTGCTATCAACAATGCTTCCGACGGGTTTTTGAGCAATGTCCTGGCATCCTTGATTTCTGGAAATCGTCAATATCTCAAGGCAGCAATTAACATCCTCAATACTTTCTTCCTGGATCAAGATACAAAAATGAACCCGAACATGGATTTTGGGCAAGTGATACGTGGGCCCGGCAACAATGTTGGTACCTTCACTGGTCCACTGGATATGAGGGGTTTGGTCAAAGTGATAAACGCGATCATGATCTTGAAAAGGTCGAACAGCACAGATTGGACTTCGGAACTCGACCAGCAGATGCAGAGTTGGATGAGTCACTACCTTGACTGGTTGCAAAACAGTGAGATCGGCAAGGTATGGCGTATCTTTCTCTCTCTGTATTGCCATTAATATGTCGCATGCACGATAGAAAGCTCGTTCCAGACCCAAGTATAAACTGATGTCATATATATAACCTATACTATGTTTGCTAACAGCTTTACAGCAACCATGGTACCTTCTACTACATGTCGATCTCTGCGTTGTCCATCGCTCTCAACAAACCTCAAGATGCTGTGAATGCAATGGAAGAATTTTTTGGAAATATGTTCCAAGAACAGATTGCAAAATCCGGCGAGCAGCCATTCGAGAGTGTACGTACGCGCCCACTACATTATCGCTGCTTCAATCTGGTATGTTGGAAACGTTGACCATATTCTTTTCGTGGAATTGACCTTGCAATTAGGAGGGTTTAATTGTAAGTTCAATACCCACTTCTGTTATTGTATCTCACAAGGCTATATCAGGTTTTGGCGAAGATTGGAGACTATCTTGGTAAGAACTACTGGGATACTAAAACTAAATATGGGTGGGCCTACAGTCTGATAAATTGACGCGAAACTGATCTGATTTTCACGAACAGCGCCACGATAAAAACGGCTATTGATTATACAATGGGCGTTAAACCAGGAAACGAGAATATAGAGGAACTGGTTCCACATGTCGCTGCCGCCATGGCCGCGTATGGCCCTTCTCAAACCTATACTAACTTTTTGAGCAAAGAAAGTGCGCAGATTCAACCTTTCTGGTTTTATGATCAACCTTCTGCGCTATTACATGCTCCGGCATCCAAGACTGGGTCCTCCAAGAGATCGACGGTAGTATGGGGACGAGATGACGACGGAGCTACTGGCCCGGTAGACCCAGCTTGTCCGCCTATCTTCCAAGAACATGAGAGGGTGGAAATCGATGACGGGATCTTTGTCACCTGTCAGGAACTATTACCATTCTATCTGGCGCGCGCAGACGGTGCAGTGGATATGGATATGTAGTTCGGGATTATAACATTACATTAGGACATTATCCGTAATCTTAGTTCAGGATTATAATATTACATTAGGACATTATCCGTAATCTTATCTCCGTAACGCCGTCCCGGGCGGCCACCCTGTTTTCGCTTGTTTTGAACGTTCTCAAATCACTTCATTCTCTTCTTGTATTATTCTCACTTCACATTGTTTTCTATGGCCGACGCAGCTTCCGGTTCAACAGATAAATCTGTACAAGTCAAACTCGTTCTTCTAGGTTAGCAAGATATCTCTTTCAGCCGCAACTGGAGGTGTAGAATACACTGCTTTATCAAAGGCGGCGCAGTATCTCCCTCACAGTGCATAGTTAACGATATCTAACTTTTGTTCGTTCTTCAGGAGAAGCTGCAGTTGGAAAGTCTTCAGTAGTGCTTCGTTTTGTAAGCTAATCTGTCCACAACTCATTCGAATTGGCCAATTCACTTACGGTTTCCAATTTAGGTGTCGGACGAATTCCAAGCCAACAAGGAGCCGACGATTGGTGCCGCCTTCTTAACACAGAAATGCCGGCTTGAAGACCGAGTGTTGCGCTATGAGATTTGGGATACCGCTGGTCAGGAACGATTTCATTCATTAGCGGTACGTCTTTTCAACGTCGCACTTTATCTTCGTGTCTGACCTCGTGGTCTGCCCTAGCCCATGTATTACCGCAACGCTCAGGCCGCTGTCGTTGTATACGATATCACAAAGGCTTCTAGTTTGGATAAGGCCAAGTCATGGGTTAAGGAGCTACAGCGACAGGCAAACCCAAACATTGTCATCGCTCTTGCCGGTAACAAGCTCGATCTTGTCCAACCCTCAACTTCGCAGTCAGGAACCCCCTCGTCTGAATCAGAAGACGAGGCTGATGACGCCACAGCTACACCTGGAGAGACTCCTTCCTCGCCTGGAGAACCGGAAAGTCTGAGGCAAGTGCCTAGAGATGAGGCACAAGCTTATGCAACTGAGGCCGGTTTACTCTTCTTTGAGACAAGTGCCAAAACGGGAGAGGGCATTGTGGATATCTTTACGGAAATTGGTGAGTCTCGCACATATCTGACAAATAATTTGTTGAATGATTGTTATCTGTTCGTAGCTAAAAAGATTCCCATCGAACATATTTTAGCAGCAGGGGGCGGTGTTCGCCGTCCAGGTGCTCCAGGTGGACGAACAGGCAACGCACAAGAGGGTGCTGTGAATTTAGAAGAGAATGCCAACAAACCGAAGGATGCTTGCAATTGTTAGAAGATTAATTGTGATCATCCCATCCACATTATATCATATGGATTTCTCCCTCTATTACTTTATGATTTTACGGCGTCTGTCTCCCATTTCCATTGCCACATTTTCCTTGCTTCTCTTCTTTTGCGTTGAATGACATACGTACATGTAATGTGTCCTTGAAATGACCGAACCATGACTCGAAAGTGACAAGAGGTAAAGATTTTGCCTTAATGCACATGGGATTCGTTCATTATAGTGTTCAATACATTACATCGTTGCACTGCATGCAATCTTTCCGAAGTTTGCGGCGCTTATGAAATACTTAGGAAAGACAGCCGAAAAGCGCCGGTAACATAAGTAGCCGGATTGATGC
>MU794986.1:0-106541 GCA_027886305.1 Lentinula aff. lateritia | reverse complement strand
TGGGACGTGAAAGTGATGGAGTGATGTATCATACAAATAAGGGCATAGAGACGGTGAGAAAAGGAAAATGATAGGGGCTACGTACTTCATGACAGGACCGCCGGGACCACCAGGTCCACTGGGGTCACCCGGCTCACCACGCGGTAAACCGCCGGAGTCATCATCCAGATCTTGGTTTTCAGGGTTGTCGACACCCGAATCGGCAGGGTCGACCAGAGGGTCTTGATCATCGTGATCACCAGCGTCCAAATCAAAATGAGGAGGTGGGTCACGAGGAGAATTCAAAGTAGCACGGCGTTGGGGTTGTTTACCCGTACAGCAAGCTATGGCCTGAAGGATGGGGGAATCTTGTTGAGAGATAGATCGGCCCCGAGTCGGGGCGATCACGGGGGGTTGTCCACGACGAGGGGTCAGAACTTGAACAGGTTGTCCATCACCTGTGTATAAAGTACTATACTCGAATTGTTGATCCTCCTCCATGTCTTCAGGAAGGGTTGATGTTGTGGGAACTGTGGCTGGACCGAAACCGTGATTACGGCGACGTGGTTGACCGATGGCAGAGATGGATCTGGAGAAAGGGGCGAAAGATTGAGCTGTGGTGAAGAAAGTGTTTTCTTCAGAATTAGCTCGGGTTTTCGGAGGCATAAAGAATGATATGTCAGTATGACGTTAAGAGGTTGAGTTTAATTATACTGTTAAGATCATGTACACCATGTAACCGTGCCAGAGGCTACAAGGTGTCTAAGTGCGGAGGGTCAAATGGGACAGTAGTGAAGTTATTAACAACACCGCCGTTACGCCGTTAGTCCCTGGAGATCGAGAATAGAGAAGGGAGAACTAGTAGCAGCCTAGTCGGAGCGGCGGTAATGTCAACGACGGGGAGTGAACCAAAGAACTTATAAGTCCTAAGGTCAGAGCAAGAATTACTTCAAGGCGATGAGCCTGAAGACTAGAGAGTGACAAGAGTACAGAGGGAGACTCAAGTCAAGGACTTCAAGAGAGTGATCTAAGATGATAATTAAACTGAGGAACTAAAGTACAGTACAGGAGTATTTATATCAACTACTCTTTGGCTCGGAGCGAAGCGCCAGACTAACTAATAGAGGCTGTACGTTTAGTACCGTCAGGGTAAGGAATAAGACAATAAAACTAGACTAAGGCAAAAGGGAATGTGTAGCGAGAAAGAACAATAAAATAAAGATTACAATAAGTCCAGATCTTTGGAAAGCCGACACCGGCGGTAGGCGCCAAGCATGGTCTTGACAGAAGGTGACCCTTGCAGATCTGCACCTGCGGTACCAGATGAGGTTGATGGCAGAGTGTTTGATGATATCGATGTTGGTTCGGCTCCAGACGCTGTGCCTGGTCCACCAGCTAACAAAAATCAAATTGACATTTCAGATGTGTCCATTCCCTCAGCACCTACTACACCTTCTACTCCTAATTACAAAGGACTCTTGGAACTTTTCACGACTCAACCTCTCCCTCAATCCTTACCAATACCTACTCCAGAACCAGAAGTGGGCCCAAGGCATAGTACTCATATACGTGAGCCATTGGCTCATCAAATACAGTTCAAGGAATTGACTGAAAGGGAGTGTAGTGCTTTCAAACAGAACCTCGCTTGGGCTCAAGACTCTGGCAGTATAGATGAACTTGACAAAAATCCTCTGGCAATGGTGGCAAAAAGTCTGTTTGCTTTTGCCGCTGAGTCAAGCAATAAGTGGGTCCCAAACACGTACAAACAGGCTATGCGTTGTCCTGAACTTTGGAAGGCTCCAATGCAAGCTGAGTACAACACACTGATGGAGCAAAACTGCTGGACGTTATTGGATCTGCCTCCGAATGCAAATCTCACAGGAGGGAGGTGGGTTTACACAATCAAATGGTCAAAAGATGGCAAGGTAGCGAAACGGAAAGCTCAACATGTAGCACAAGGTTTCACACAGATTGAGGACTTACGGTGCCGTTGCACATATGGAATCTGTCTGCATAGTCCTTGTGATTATTGCAGTCCTCGGCCTGTTCATGTTCCAAGTTGACTTCAAAGCCGCTTTCCTGAACTCCCCTATCAATCATGATGTATATATGAGGCAGCCTGAAGGTTTTGTCAAGGAAGGTGAAGAACACAAAGTGTGTAAACTCAACAAGTCAATTTATGGAACCATGCAGGGTAGCCATGACTGGCAGGATACCTTAGGGAAAGGATATGAAGAGGATAGGTATATCACTTCGAGGGCCAATCCCTGCATGCGTTACCGTTGAATCGACGATGAGTACACTCTTTTAACTACATATGGCAATGATGTGAATGGTGCTTCCTTGTTAGAAAATGGTAGGAAGAAGGCCATAGCAGATTCAGGAAAGAGATGGGAGTTGAGTGAAGTTGATTTGGGCATTCTCTTAGGAATGACCATTTTTCAAGACCCAATCTCCCAAAAATTGTACTTCAAATGTATGCTGGAACACTTTGGGTTGGAAACCATCTGTATCCATCACACGCCATTAGATCCCAAGGCAAAAATTACCGAATCTCCCAATCCAATACCCAAACTTGATTGAAAGTTCATGTTGAATAAACCTTACCATTTGTTCATTAGATCTGTGCTCTGGAAAGCTTGCTCAACAAGGCCAGATGTCACGTTCACTTCGAATTTCCTCACTTGGTTCCAGCTTAACCCAGGTATTATTCATTGGAATGCTTGCGAATGGCTTGCGGGTTATATTCGCGGAACTATTCATTATTCTATCACCTATCATGCCCCTAAGCCTGGGGATGATCGCCTTGGTTTTGGCTTTGCACCTTTGGGTTACTTGGACAGTCATTGGGCTTTGTGCCTAGTTACTTGTTGATCTACTGCTGGCTATATATATTTTTATGGGCGGTGCATTTGTTTCCTGGGTGTCAAAGAGACAAGGCTCTGTGGCACTATCTACAGTGGAGGCAGAATATATTGGACTCTTGAAAGCTTGTCAACAAGTGTGCTGGCTTCGTTCATTTATTCAAGAAATTGACCTTCCACTCAATGGTGCTACTTTTATCCATGGCAACAACTTTGGTTCTGTGTCTCTGTTGGAGGGGCTGAGGAATCATTCGCTTGTCAAACACATTGACATGTGAGAGTATTATATCAGGGAAAAGGTTGAAGATGGTAGTGTAAAGGTAGTTCAGGTCCATAGTGGTGAGAATATTGCAGACATAACAACAAAAGCACTTTCGGGGGCTACACATACCCGAATGGTTCAGATGCTTAACCTGGAGCATACGCAGTAGGGGGGGTGTTGGACTAGTACTTTGTATGCTCAGCTTTGTTCTGTGCAACTTTTCTTCCTGGCCACCAATTTCGACTTACTCCTATTCACTCTCGATCACCTTATATATATTTGATACATTATTTTATACTCCCTCAGTTGTTTCTCTTATCAACTGAGGTGAGATTACTTATTTTTCCTTTTCTTCTGGTTTTACTAAAGTACTATAGAATCTACTCAACAGGTACTTAGATATACATATTTAAGTTGTTTCTATCAACTGAGAACCTACTCAACAGGACCTAGCTAGGATAGGATTTGATAGCCAGTATAAACTATCCTATCCTATCCAGTGACCCAGACAAGCTTTGGATTTGAATTCCCCTCAAGGTGGGCTGCCACTTATACACATACACATACAATAGATTTTTCTCATTGGATATTGAGCACTGCAGAAACTGCAAAGGAAGTGTTTTCATCAGCTTCTTTCCATTTATGATTTCAATGTCCTTGCAGCAGCAACATCCAAGTGACACCCCAGATATCTGAGCCAAGAGAGGCATGAGAACGATGCGCAACTTTCACGATGGCTCCCGTGCACGATGCATGCTTTCCCATCAGGATATAGTCACAAGCAAGGTAGGATTTTAAACAGCGATGATGATGATAGAAGTGTGTTTTAGTCAGTTTCTTCCCAGCCATATGATTCCAGTGGAATTGTGCAGCAACAAATGTCCAAAACGGCATTTATTTGATAGCAGATGCCACTACAGCAAAAGCAAAGAACCCATGAACGAGATTCAACTCGTTATTTGTTACTTGTAATGTATTCCGTAATACTCAATTTTCATAGACCAGAAACCCTCTACATACTTTGACTAAAGTAGAAACGACCTCGCAAACTTTGGAGTCTGTTCGAAGTTCATGCGCAGGATTTCGCACATGCCGGCCTGCCTCTATGTAAGAGTAGATCTGATATGACATTCAGACCCTCTTATGAATATACTGTATGCCCTGATTTTCCATCTAACTATCACAGCAGAACATCTAATTTCCTTGCAAAATGCGAACCAGTGCATACCCCAAGCCGCAAACATGCAAGAAATAACCGTCAAACCCGGGTCAAACCTCTGGCTGTGATCTATGATAGTTTCCGGTCCCGACTATGTTCATTGAGTTGTTCATGTTAGGGTCTGTTAAGGTTGGCACCGTCACCGTTCCGTTCGCATAATCTCCGTCCCTTAGCACAGGTAACATTCAATAGCATTCAATGTGGGTGTTCTCGGGGTCCTCGTAGGGGAGGTTCCTCGGTACCTGACACGGATACTACGGAATTCAGTAGAATTCAGTGTTGTTGTTTAGATTTGGAATATTCAACATCAGCCCTTCTCGACTGAAGGTCCAACGCATGTATGTATTCAAAGATGACCTATTATTTGAACTTGGTGTGATTGATATCCTACCCACCGTGCGACATGTCGGAAGAAGGAGGACGATTAGTGACACCTCTGGAGAGCTTTGAAGTCTTTCATAGTCTTCCTTAGAGGTTCGCATTGTAATGTTACAAAAACCAGTCATCAATGAGTATGGAAATTATGTAAACTAAAGTTCAAACACCAAATACCAAACATAGAATGCCAAGGGTGGCGTTGACCAATAATCCTAGCCTTCTTGTGGAACTTGGTACTCGTGGGTAGCTCGTGGAACTTCGATGGGAATACAAGGAACAGCACAATTCGGGAGAACTCAAAGAGTGACATAGGGAAAGAGACAAAAGTTCCGCATGTCTGGACTGTATATTGTTCAATGCAACCGAAGACTGAACTTGAAGGTTGGTTGAGATAAAGTATGGGGCTCAAAGAGAAAGAAAAGAGCATGAGAACCCAAAGAAATAAATACAGTATCCTTGCTAAGAATAAGCTGGAGGTTCACGTGTATCAACTCGTACCGGTTAATCATCTTCTCGTGACAATCCGAAACCACGACCATCACCCATTTTCCGTGCATTGTGGTCAAAATTTGAGTAATCATATCCACTTGAAATTTCCGCCCCTATTTTGAGCTTTGATGGAATTACTTCAAACAATGTTTCGAGAGGAAGGAACGGAGGTCCATAGGAGCTGCCCATCCTCATTCTCGTTTCTGTAGGCAATCTATGCTCATCTCCAAGCATGAACGCTTGCTGCCGATACGGCGCTTGGTGGTGATGCACTTCCTGCAGATAATGGTGACCTTGTGCTTGTTGCAGGGCTGACAGATGTATCTGAACCGGGGGACCGGGCGGCGAGACCATACTCTGAGGTATGTTGTCCAGGATTTGAGAGTGGGCTCCCATACCCAGCGCCATGTCCCCCGCCGATAACGCCGTATTGTCTATGCCCAGATCCGGATCGTTGCCGCCCATGTTGACCGTACCCGGAGACGTGCCCGTGCCCATGCCCATGTCTATCTGACTCGATGGGCGAGCGAGATGGGCTGCACGATCGGTGTGACCCAGAGGTTGATGGCCTAGCGGCATTGGCAGGGAACGGCGACGGTATTGTTGCAGATGGTCCAGGTGTTGCGGGGTTCGAAGAAGCATTGTTTGTGGAGTAGATTGCTGTGGAGTGAAGAATGTGGATTAAAAATTGTATCAAGACAAAAACATTTCTTGGAAGTTACCTGTCCCGCCTGAACTTTCTCTCTTGCTTTTCGAAGTTGATCCTCCTGCTGCAGGCGCAGCCCGTAAGAATAGTTCATGGTTCTTTGATATTGAGCTATTTGTGCCATTCTCGCGATCTCCAAGCGCGAGTCCTGCAGCTCCACGGACAATGAGTCCCGTGCCACTTGTTCCCGGCCTACTGCCTGAAGTTGTTGAGGAATATTCTCTGTCCCTGATTGGGGTGAAAAGAATTCCTGAACCAGATGAAGATTCTGGGCGTCCGGGTATGTCTTCTGGGGCACATAGTTCCATAACACTGAGTCTCCTGGATTGGGGGCGTGATTCGCTGGCCCTATCATCCCCGTCTCCTTCGTCAACAGCTGAGAATCCGCGTTTTCGGCTGCCGGATGAGCTGAGTGGAGGGGCATTGAATGAGAAAGGCGACTCTCCGCTGGAACGCTCGTCTTCCCACCCGAATACCATGCCATATCCAGCATAGCCGATATTGTTTGAGGTTCCTCCTGGGCCCAAGGCGGGAGCTGTTCCTGGTCGGTAGGCAAACGTCCCCTGGGAGGATCCGCCTCGAGATCCGGGTCGGAGGTCGAAATTACTTGGGGTGGGGGGTGGAAGCCTGAGCCCGTTCGCACTCTTGGAACTCGATAAGGTTGGTAACGGGACCCCGCTATGGCCAAAGGAAGGGAATGAGCTTCCATACCCACCAAGGATTCCTCCGAGCCCTGCGTTGGATAAAGGTCGTCCTGAGAAGCCGGCGTTGGACCCTGGACGCGCGTGCGATGTTGGCGGGGGCGGGAGCGGCGCGATGGAGTTGGGAACGATACTTGCAAGTGGGGGGAGCGTTGTCGCGGTAGCAGGTCTGGTGCTGGTTCCAGGTCTAGCAGTGGTATCGGTGGGAGGTCGGCTTCTGCTGTACGAGGGATTGTGTTCACGTTCTCGAGAATAACTGAAGCCATTGTCGGGGACATTGAACCTGAACATCCCACTGCCTCCCCCAGGTGAGGATTGGGAGTATTGAGGTTGGGAAGAGTAGGAGGAGTGACTGGATCGATATTGCTGTGGGCCTCGAAAGGACCGAAAGGAATGTCCATTGGGAATTTCACCGTCATGTTGCTGAAAAGGCTGTCTCATCCGTCTAGTGGTGTCCATGTCGACGTCAATGTCCATATCGTCATGATGAGAGCGTTGGCGATGATCTTGACGGCGTACGGTCGGATGTTCCTGGTGAGAGTAAGGACCTATACACGACGATCAATTAGCATGTTATCTTAACCAAGGGACGATGAATTCAACGGGAACTAAGGTAAAGAAAGAAAAGACGCAAAAAAAGGAATGCCAAAGTAAACAAAAATTCCAAGGTGAATTGAATCTGATTGCGGGTGACCATTGATAGCGTGTTGAAGCCACGTCGTTGCCTTTCCTCAAGCTGTTGCAAGTCCCTTCACTCTGGCGTGACAGTGAAAGCGAAGATAGACACAAATACGGACATTCCAGCGCGACACAACTTGTTGCATGCATGGAAAATAGACTGGGTATTGATATCGTGTTGCAAACATGAGATTCAGATCGAATCTACAAATCATCATCAGCGGCCCACGCTTGATCGAATTTATTCGGCTCGAAGCCAAAGAAGGCTGAGCCTCGACGAAAGCGACAGGAGTACTGATGAGGGCGTAACTTGCAGCAGCCGCGTTTGCGTCGATACTTCGAGGCTTTGGGCTGGGCTGACTAGAGTCTGGCATCCTCTCCCCTCCTCCCTGGACAAAAGAAAGAGCCGAAATATGTACATAGAAGAAAAGCGGAGCAGTGAAGATATTTCATCGACAAGTCGATCGCAAGAAGGTGGATGAAATAGATGAAGTGAACAATATCGCGAAAGAGATAAAGAAAGATTGTTGCGAATTGGCGTGGAGGGAGGGAGGAGGGGATCCGACGACTCACCCTGATGTCAGTGTAATTCCATTGATTGAAGGGCAGAATCCAGCATCGGTGGGCACAAGCACGAGGGAGGTGGAAAGAATAAAGATATCTGGTAGTGTAACACAAATAGCGAAAGAAAAAACATAAGGAAAATCAAATGTACAAGGAATTAAGTGGTAACATGCAGCACAAAAGGGAAGAGCCGCAAGACCAAAGCTAAAAGCTGAAAGTAATACAGACACGTAGTAAGTAAATAGATATGTATATATAACGGCAAAGCCAACGAGGGAAGCGGCAATAGTGGCAGAACAACAAAGGATCACACATAGAGCCGGGAAAAACGAGAGGACAGATGAAGAGAAGATATATAGGAAAATAAATTCACATACGGCGTGTTGGAATGATAGGAGCAACGAAAATAAGTAACGTGTACGCAGGAAAATATTAGATTATAGATACAAACGGCCCAGTAATGACTGCAAGATCCCAAGAAAACAATGAATTTGGAAGAATGAAAGCGAACGAACGACGGCAAAACGAAAGTTAAAAAGAATGGAGAGGACGAGACGACCAAAAAGAGTCAAAAAAAAGAGAGATCAGTGGGAAAGAACGAATAACTCATGCCCAGTATCCACCGACGGGTGCACCTCCTCCAGCGCTGGGAACAGTTCCTTGAGCAGCCCACGCCCCGGACGAAGAATACCCTTGATTGGGTACACGCTGCGCTTGCTGGGAATACGTGTGCACATAGCCATTCATGCCTCCATTCCCGTTCTGATAAGTGGCTTCGAATGGTGAATTAGGAACCGATGTCGATTGCTGTTGGTGGTGATGGTGATGTGACGAACGATGGCGTTCGTTCGAATCGACCGGTACCAGTGGAAAGTAGCCACCACTTCCACTACCACTGGCACTTGAGCCAGAATGTGATGCGGACAGGGGTGGAGATTGGAACGGGCTTCCCGGATGTGAAGGGTGTTGGTGTTGGTGGTGCTGCGGTTGGATATGAAGGTGCTGAAGGTGCGGATGGGAAGTGCGGGAGGAAACAGTCCGACCACCAGGACCGGATAATTCAATGGTCATTGGAGGAGGCATCTCCGAAACTGGACTCTGGGTCATTGGTATGCCTGCGAGTGGCAGATAAGGTGCGCTAGCGCTGGCGGAACCAATTTGCAAGTGTGAAATGTGGTCGTAAGGAAAGTTTCCTCCTGCTCCAGTATTGAATGAAGGTGAAGACTCGATGTCTTGGACGGGCGAAGGGGAAGAGGAAGAAGATAACGATGGAGAAGAGGCAGTTGGCGCACCGTTGTAACCATGTGTGGAGGTAGAGGTGGAACGGTTAGGATAAGCGGTTGTAGAAGAAGAAGCGATAGAATTGTATGAATTATAAGGATAACTATTGTAGGGGTGATGAAGATGGGGGTGGAAACGATTATACCCACCGTTGGAGGTGTTTTCCGTTCTGGAGTAGGATCCTACCAAAGGAAGCGAAAGTAAGATCAGTGTAATATTGAACACCGAAGAGGAGGTGAAGCAAGGCAAACGAATGTACAACGACGGCGTAAAAGGTGACTTGGCTTACCTGCATTGCCGTTTTCGCCGTCAATAGAACCTGAACAAATTGTGTTACTAGATTTACATCGAGGTACAACTGCGGGCTGACCATCTTCGCGCTGCTCCTTTTTCCGTACTAGATACGGATCAGGAAGATGATCAGGGTATCCAGTAAGATTGAGCTGATTCGCGGGTATCGCCAGACCTGGATATATGGCTATAAAACCTAATGAACGTGATGAATGACAAAAGAAACATATGAATCGTACCATCGGCACCTCCAGCGCCTTCATACCCCGTCGAAGTCCCAGGTCTTGCTCTTGAACGGCCTGGCCGTGCGCTATTGCTAGTAGAGTCCTGAGATCCTCTAGAACTGCGAGCAGGAACTCCGGCGGCCTGAGCCGCTTGTTTGTTCGCTGCGGCCATTGTAGCATGCACTCGACCTAGTTCACGCATCATTCGTTCATTCTGGTCAGCTTTATCAGCGTGTACGGTCTGCGCATGCTGTCGAAGGTTATCCAGACTGTGGACGGAGTCGGAGAGAGTTGATATAAGGGGTACTCTTGTGAAGACGGTAACTCACCGACTGAAATTCTTTCCACAGTGACAAGTAAACGGTCGTTCTCCAGTATGTTTCCTGATATGTCTTGCGAGATGCTCTGAACGAGAAAAGACCATCCGACAGTCACCGTAATTCCGACATTGGAAAGTTTTTGAGGGCGTGGGGCGCGAGCGTTTACTCGTCACTGTTGTCGTACTGGAAAGATCGGATGGAGGATTAATGGCGGACGTAGCGGAGGTAACAGCCATCTTGGTATCCGGGTTGGCTTCAGGGGAGTCGACGGGGTTGTTATTGACGTTAGATTCCATTCAACAAACTTCAGGTACAAAAAGTGTACAGCGTCGACGGCGAGTCGTTGTGGAGCTCTCGAGAACTAGGAACGTGGAGAAAAGCAGGAACAAGGTACAGCCCTTTCGTTCGACTTGCCCTGTTATGTACTCGTCAGGAACAAGGGAAGAGAAAAAAAGATGGACGATGTGGCAAGATGAAATGGCTGACTGATGTCCCCTGCTCTGATGGAACCCCCTGTGCCTTGGGACTCCTGGCACCCCCGGCATTTTTCGGCATAACGAGATCTAGGTCTTCGGTCCGGCTATACACAGCCACGCCAGCCGAGTCTCTGGGAGGCATCCATTGAAGCCTTTCAGTGCTTGCCTGGTATCGATGTTTCTTCATCAGGTCCAAGATTTATGATGTAGAACAATTCGTCTCGAGTCACTTAAGGTCACTTACTACTTGAATGCTCTCATATCTCGGGAAGGAAAGGGTCGTGTTGTCGCGGCGATGGAGGGAATTCATCAATTTGAACTCCAAAATCGGATAAATATACAATCTATCTATCTACCTACATATCTTAATTCTATCCCTATCCTATCCCAGTCATATTTTCAGTAGAGTAGATCCGTTTGTCTAATTATTTAATTACTGCTTATCCTTGATCTGATTTTCTCAAGTATGGGAAGCTACTTCAAGTTACAGTAAGTAAGACCTTTCTTTCTTATAAGGTAATTCCCAGCGATGTCTGGCCCTCAGAATTTCCCATATAAGTTTTCATAACTTCACCAATTGTAATGGCTAGCAGGTAAAGTCTGTAAAGTTGTTGGCCTAATGATAATATATCGACGATCAACGAAGTTCTCTGGCACGATCGTACAATTACAATTTCGTACATGAACCAAAACTAGATACTGATGGTAAGTACTGATGAAGACAACAAGCAGGATATCCTACAAGATCGGCAGAAAGACAGAGCTAAACGCCAGAGAGAAGACACAAGATGGGAGCGAACCAATAAGTACAGAGTCGAGATTAACTGCTAAAAATACAGACTAATGTCATGCAAATATCATTGAATAAAGTTAAGGAACTCTGATGACAGGTCACAATGAAGACTGTCGAGTTCGCGATGCGGAATAGATCGGATGAGCATGTTTCATTTGGGTCTCTTAGCGTTCGGGCCAGCACCTTGACCACGCTCTGGAGAACGTGTCCGCTTACCAGAGGCAACCTCCGTAGAGGAGTCCTGAGAGGTTGCTGTCGGCATCCAAGCACCCGTGGTCGCATTCCAAACAGGGATTTGCTGTTGTTGTGCCGTGCCGGCAGAAGATGGACTCATTGTCTGGGAGGATATCATATTTTGGGAGTAGTAAGAATATTGAGTTGAGGATGCGGGCAGGATGTTATGATGGGTCGGGACGTGTGTAGGAATAGGATTCGATGTGGATCTAGGACTAACGGAAGGACGCCCTTGGTATTGGGTGGAAGAACCGACGTATGATTGGGGAAACGAATTCGATCGCGACTGAGGATGAGATGTTGGTAAGGGAGTAGAGTATATCGGTGTAGAGATGTGAGCGGTGAATGACTTTTCTCGTGGATTCTGCCTAGTGTCCGACCGGGGAAGAGATTGAGCAGAAGTCAAATTTGTTACATGGTTGTAAACGTTGTTGTAATTTTCGCGGGATACTGTGTTCACAGCGTTGTCTGCGCTCCCGGGACCAAAGTTAAACGAGGGATTTATAGATGGATGAATGAAATACAGATCAATAGACGGCTTCTTTGAGCTCGTAGATTGCGGGTGGTCTTGACTTGTCGATCGCGGTGGTATGGGATGTGACAAGGTTGGTGTCGTAGGATTGGAATGAACAAGAGAGTCCATCGTTAGAGAAGTAGATGCCATGTGAGAAGTTCCTGTTTGATTGTTTGAAGACGTGGAAGGTGTCGAGGGCCATGTTCGAGGGGGCTTCTTTTTGTACTACGCAAACATTATGATTAGGTACTCTCAAGATCAATAAGACGATAAGCTCACCCCTTCTAATTCTGGCTTTCCTCGCCAACCAGCGACAGCTTCGCAAAATCTGACGGCTGCCCGTTCTATCGGTTCGGCAGGATATGTCCAAGCAAGGTCCTCCATATGTGTTGAAAGGTCAGGTGTCGAGTCTGGTATTTCGAGAAACTGTGGCAGCAATGAGTATGAAGTGTATATATGAGGGATAAAATCCTCACACTCCTCATTCTTTCATTCATTCCAGTAGCGAACTCGATTTCAGCGGCATTAGGCTGCCTCGTTCGTCGCGTTGTATAAGTTTTAGTTAATTCACCGTGGTTGCGGGAGTCTCCATCTGACCACCTATCTTCGCTTTCGGCGTTTCCTATAAGCCCAAGAGAAGGAAATAGAATGGCGACAGCTTGCTGTAGGCTTGGCAATTCGTCTGGATCAAACTCCTTAAACAGATCTTCATCTTCGGCAAATATGTCCGTCTCGGCTTCAAAGCCGCCGTCTGCATCCACCTCCTCTGCAGAGGATGATGGTGAAGCTTCCCTGGGGGGATCTGTAACAGATTCACCAACACCGGTTCTCATTTCTGCTCCAAGCGTACTGCGAACACCAGGCAAATCGATACCAAGCCCAACACCCATGAGGCACTCTACAGCATTCACCCCCCTCCAGCCAGCGGTAAGGTATCCTTGTAAAGCTGCACGGGTCAAAATACCGGCCAGGAGATGATACCATTCACGAGAAGGGGCAAGAGTCGCGAAGGTACCACCAACACCCTGTTTTGTTGTACCTCCACCAGAGCTTGCGCTGCTGGTAGAGCTTCTCAACTCGTCGGAATCCTTCCCTTCTCTTCCTTCTTTCACTTCTCGACCTAGCTCGGTTGATACCAGCGCAGAAAGTCGCAAAAATCTCGGTAAGAGCTCGCTTAGTTTGGTGTAACCCGAGCCGGTAGAATCAGCTTCGGATTCTCCCCCGCCTCCACGGCTGGAGCGTCGAGTGTACGGAGAAGCCGTCCGTCTACGTAGCACGCTACCATTCATTGAGGGTTTTAGCAGACCTTCGCCTACACCAACACTACAGCCACCCGCAATTGAGGGGTCCTGATAGCCGGATACTCCTCCACCGTCGGGAGCAATTCCAACCGGTGTTACCTTCTGAGTTGAAGGTATACCTAGACCCATCGAAGAAGATGTGGAAGGCCAAGATGGTGCGGCAAAAGTACTAGTGGACCCCGCTCTATCCCTGCCTTTTCCCTTTCCTGCAGCGCCTTTGACAGAGAATTCCTCCTTGGCTTCAACGCAAATTTCGCATCCCGTATGAAGATGTCGTGGACATCTGAATGCGGGTGGCGAATTAGCAGTCTCGGGGTCAGTTCCGGCTAAATAAAGCGAACGGGTACGGGAGGAAAGTTTGGATAACAATGAAGGGTATTGAGGATGGGACATGGTATGGGAATGTTGACTCGGATGAGAGGTGTGAGCAGATGCAGACGCAGATTCCTTTTTCAATTGCCTTATAGCCCTCTTCGCGGCCTTCCGTTCTCCGTAGACGGAGATGGGAACCAGTGGATTAAGAGCAGGAGGGAGGAGTCCGGCAGAGATCGTGGAAGAGTCAGAAGTATTGGTTGTCATAGGGGAGCTGGCGGAAATACTAGCAGCAGCAAATTTCTTATGCCTAAAGGGAGGGGGAGGCGCCTGCCGCGCGAAAAAATCGTTGACAAGTGTTCCGAGAGCGAGCCTGAGACGGACACCGTTTGGTAGAATGTGCTGGTTAGGATCCACAAAAAAATCATCTTCGAAATGTAGATGGACGGGCGGAGGCTGAACAAGCATTGAGTTGATGACTTTCTCCAAGCCCTCAGCCCTCAAACGAAGACTACGGGCGAGCTGTAAGTCTTGAGCATGAAGTCGAGCTTCTTCGTCATCTTGGGGTTCCCGCCGACCTTTCAAAGCCAATACCGCTTCTCCATCGCTGCCAGCCTCATCGTCCTCTTCATAGTTCTCCGGCCTCCTTCTGTGAGTATAATTGGAAGATGTAGGTCCACCAGTACGATCTGACATGCCTAATTCTGCTCGAGCCTGTGCAAATCGCGTTCGTCCTACAGATGTATAGTGGATTGATTGCAAGAGACTGCATAGTTGTACAACGTACCATGAACCCATAACATATGGTCAATGATCAAAGTCCGCGTACTCTTCTCTCTAGGAGGTATCGAATGAAGATGATGAGCATGCTTATGAGCAGGCGCTTTGAAGCTATTGGGATTTGTTCCCCCTGCTCTTGAAGGTCCAGCCTCTGCTTGGAATGCCTTCGCAGATGACACTGCTTGTGCTAAGCTTAATGGTCCATTACGATTAGGTGACATTGAAATCGATAGAAGTCGATGTGGTCCTGAACACAGGTGCAAGCCCGTGAGAATTTTATTCCGATTGGAACCGACCTACTGTATGGCGCAGTTCCCTTGGAACAGGATCACTTCTTCCCACGAGTCCTTATACCTTACAGCCGACCATCATGGCGTCCCCTTCGAAGCCAGTGGGGATTCCCAAATCTGGCTCTCAGTCTCAGTCTGTTACGCCTGCTGGGACTCCAGACCTCAGGGCCCTCAGGGCTCAAGTCATATCCGGTACACCCCCAGTGGGTCTCTCAATACCTCCACCAAATATTCCGCCTAGAACGTCATCACCCGTACCGTTAGGACAATTCGTAGAAGGTACTCCTGCCTCTTCGTCAACAGCTAGAATACAGCTCGCAGGTCCTAGTAGAACAGATAGCCCGCTGAACCTGCCTCTGGATTTGGACGACTTGCCTGACGAAGAAAAGGCCAAGATTTTAAGAAGGCATCTGGTTTCAAAGGGGGAGAGAGAACGTGAACGGAGAGAAAACCCCGAGGTCACACCTTCATCTGCAGCAGAGCCTGTATCTCAGACGAGGCGCTCTTCTGGAAGTGGTCGAATAGCCAGGGAAGAAAGCGAACCATTTCCTGTACCCTATGCTGCTCCTGGTGCAGATGTAACGTGTGTCTAGTTTTGTATACTGCTCTTTATGACCTATCCTAACTTATGGCTTACCTAGACACGACATCTACAAATGGCATCTCAATGCGCAACGACAAGCTCGTCGTGTTCGCTCAGCGTCTTTCTCGGCTGCTGCTCGTCCCGCCCCAGATCCTGCATTTGAACACATACATGAACCTGGAGGTTTCAGACGTAATTACGTCTTGCTTCGCGCAGGCAATGAGGATGGAGGTGAAGAGCCAAGAGTATTCGTTAACAACTTCATCGACTTTTTGTTTCTTTTTGGCCATTTCGTGAGTTCACCTTAGTATGGATGTTCATACCGACTCAAACTCCTATTACATCGTCAGGCTGGAGAGGATCTAGAAGAAGATGAAGAGGATGACAAGGATGAGGAAGATTTAGAGGGCTTGTTTGCACAGCCCTCTTCTTCTGTCGCACCATCTGTCGGATTTGGTGATCTAGCTGCTACAGAGTCGTCGCCGTTATTAGGAAATAAGTCAAGGTCTCGTTCTAGATCGAGAAGGCGGACAGCGTCCATGTCCACAGGGAATGCGACTGTTGGACAAGCGGTTCTGATGGTAGGCTATATTTCGCTTACAATTGAGTAACCGTCGAACTTTGACCTTTGTGTGTAGCTGTTGAAGGGATTTGTTGGGACCGGCGTTCTATTCTTAGGAAAGGCGTGAGTCCCATTTTCTTTCAAGTTCTATCATAGCGTGCTCAATGGGGTGTAAAAAGATTTATGAATGGGGGAATACTCTTCTCATCCCTTCTCTTCATTTTCATCGCCGTTATCTCGCTTCATTCCTTTCTTCTTCTGGTTCGTGCTAAGCTTGCCGTTCCCGGAAGCTTCGGAGGTTCGTGTGCTGTTGAATTAGTAAAGCTGATGACGAATTCTTCGAGATAGACATTGGCGGTGCTCTATATGGACCATGGATGCGGCATCTCATTCTTAGCTCCATTGTGCTTTCACAAATCGGGTTCGTTGGCGCCTACATGATTTTCGTCTCAGAAAACCTCCAAGCCTTCGTCAGTAGTGTTACTGATTGTGTCCAGTACGTACCCGTGAAGTATGTGTCAGATCTTTGATTTTTTCTCTTGATGATCTGCACTAATAACATTGGTTAGGTACTTCATTATAATACAGTCCATCATCTTTCTTCCGTTGTCCTTGATACGTGATATCGTCAAGCTTAGCACAACGGCGTTGGTAGCAGATGTTTTTATCTTAGTTGGCCTGGTTTATATCTTTGGTAGCGAGATCGGTTTGGTCATAGAACGAGGTACACGAGACGTTCGGTTGTTCAACCCAAAGGATTTTTCACTGTTCGTGGGGTAAGTGTTTCAATTATTGTTCGGCGAATCAATATATTTAGCCATTTCTCCACTTAGAACGGCAGTCTTTTCCTTTGAAGGCATAGGACTCATTGTACCCATCGTTGACTCCATGCGCGAGCCACACAAGTTCCCTGCCGTCCTAACCGGAGTCATGGCATTCCTGTTAATACTCTTTGGAGGTGCTGGTGTTCTAGCCTATTTAACATTTGGCTCGGATGTCCAAACCGTCATTCTGGTCAATCTCAATGAGGTGCACCCAGGAAGTAGAATGCTTCAAATCGTGAGTGTATTCTCCACTTTCACCTATTTTTGCTCATCAACGAGCCAGGTCCAAGTCTTCTACTCTCTCGCAATACTACTATCTGTTCCTCTTCAACTATTCCCAGCTATCAGAATCATGGAGAATGGATTATTTACTCGCAGTGGCAAGTCCGATACACGCGTTAAATGGACGAAGAACCTGTTTCGATTTGCCACTGTCATTGTGACTGGCTGCATCTCGACACTGGGGGCTAAGGATCTCGACAAGTTTGTCGCTTTTGTGGGTTGTTTTGCTTGGTGAGCCTGTTATTAATCGTCTGTGGTTAACGTCCATTGAGCTTGAATGCAGTGTTCCATTGTGTTATGTATACCCCGCAATGTTGCACTATAAAGCTTGTGCGCACACCCGTAAGAAGAAACTCGCAGATATCGCTATGATTGTTTTCGGATTGGTAGCAGCAGCGTTTACCACCGTGCAAACCGTCAAGGCATGTTCTTTTATTTTGTCTATATCGGCAGAGTTTGTAATTCTCTACCTTTTCCAGTTGATGTTTGAGCCTGAAGTGAGCGGGTCGCCAGTCGGAGTGTGTGATCCTCCAAGAGTTTGAGAACAAGCAAAGGTTTTTCTCCTGGTTTCTTACTAGTTAAATATAGTACTCATGCATCCTACATCTTGTATCTAATACGCACTTGTCTTGAATTCTGACACGCTCTTGTTCAAATTTGCAATTTTAGTTTTCCTTTATTTTCAATCTGTGCTATTGGGACAAGCTAAGTACTTGACTTTCGGTGACGTAGTATGACTTGAACGCCTCATTGGCTTATGATTTAAGATACATATGTATGTGTTTAATGCTTTTTCCTCGCTCACACGGCTGGCTGATCAAATGCTCAACAGGAAGCTGGCAACTCAACTTGAACCATCGTCATATGATGATCTATCCCTCTTTAAAAAGAGAGGGACAAACTTCACTGCCTTTCAATCGCGATGAACGGTATCATACCTCTTGCTACTATTTTTTTGTTTGCTTCAGCTACAGCCAAGGCTCCTGCCGGTCCCTGGGACACGTTTAACTTTGCTCCGTCTAGTAGGTCCTTCGTTCCAAAATATGTTTACACGACTGTAGGACTGGTTACCGGTGCCGAAAATCTCTTGGGCAACTCGTCTTCTACCGAGGGCGCTGTTGTGACCGGAAATGGCTCATATATTGTCTTGGATTTTGGACAAGAGGTGAGTATACTTCACAGATGATTTTTCAAAACTTATCATCATGACCTTGTATGGAAGGTTGGTGGTAGACTGTCCTTCCAAATCGATTCTGCCACTTCATCTCCTGGAATTTCTCTTTCTTTTACGGAGTCCGCCATGTTCATATCACCTACAGAGTCGGATGACTCTTGTACAGTGTCCCCTGCTCATGATTTAGACGGCGTTCTTTCGGTTCCTTTACCTCTTGCAGCCAATAAAACTTTCACTCAAACAGTCGGCGACCAACGCGGAGGTTTTCGCTTCCTTACTATTGTATCTGACGGCGACGCGCCTGTGACAATCTCGAATGTCACCGTGAACGCAACGTTCATGCCACAAATGGATGACCTTAGTGCTTACACCGGCTACTTTTATGCCCAAGATAGTGGTTTTCACGATCAGGATTTCCTGACCAAGCTGTGGTACGGCGGGGCGTATACTGTGCAGATGAACACCATAGACTCTCACGAAGCCAGGCAGCAGCCTTGTCCAGTGCCGCTAGGTAAAGTCTCGTTAATGATGGTCCTGGCAATAACACGCTGATTTTGTATGTATGCTTTGTAGGATGGGCCAATAATGCAAGTGGTGGTCCTGTGGAAGGAAGTATACTAGTCGATGGTGCCAAACGAGATAGGTAATCTCTTTCCTGAGCACCTAGAATTTGGATTCTATTGAAAATGTTCAGGACCGTATGGCCTGGCGACATGGGAATATCGACACACACCGAGCTAGTCTCCACTTTCGACCTCGAGTCTTCTGCAAATTCCTTACTAGTAATGTATTCAACTCAAGATCCTGCTACAGGCGCTCTACAATACTCTGGTCCACCCATCAATGCTGTCGGCAGTGATACCTACATATGTTGGTCGTTAATCGGTACACATAGTGTGTATATGTACACCGGCGACCTGGATTTTGTCGAAAAAATTTGGGCGAATTACACAAATGCATTGGCTTTTTTGCAAAGCCAGGTCGATGAAACAAGGTTGATGAACGTGCCGACTTCTTTCGCCAACGATTGGGGTAGAGCCAATGGGCAGGGTCATAATGTGGCAGCGAACGCACTTTTGTATCAGGTATGATGTCTTTCCTGAAATTGCAGGCTAACTCCCCTGGAACGTTAGGCTCTGGTCACTGCTGCTGAACTAGCGACCGCTATGGGCAATGTCAGTCTTGCTGGTGCTTACGCAGATAATGCGTCGTCGATCAAAACAGCATTTAACGACCTGCTATGGGACGAAGCAGCGGGCCTGTTTAAGGACAATGATATGTCGACTTTACACCCTCAAGATGGCAATTCCCTCGCAGTGCTGTTTAATCTCACAAACAATGCCAGTCAGATTCAAGCGATCAGCGAGGGACTAACACACTTCTGGACAGACCTTGGGCCGCTTAGTCCCGAGCTCAATGATACGATAATACCATTCGTCAGTGGCTTTGAGGTATCCAGAATTCGGTTCAGTCTCTCGTGGACGCCTTTACTCAAAAATCTTTGTTATCATGTATGCTTTAGCTTCAAGCCCACTTCATCGCGGGCCAAGGAGAACGAGCACTTGAGTTGCTCCACCGTGAATGGGGATACATGCTTTATACGAATCTGTCGGTGCAGTCTACGATGCTGGAGGGCTTTACGGCAAACGGCTCTTTGGGGTAAGCGCTAAATTTGGCTCACAGATGACATGACCTGATACATGTATAAAGTTACCGTGCCGCTGCTGGATACAATTTTGACTACTCATATACTAGCCACGCACATGGATGGTCTACCGGACCCACTTTCTCGTTAACTTTCTACTTGCTGGGATTGACGATAACCTCGCCCCAAGGTATCACATGGTCCGTAGCTCCTGTCCTAAGTGGTCTGAATGCCGCCGAAGGCGGCTTTGAGACAGGGCTAGGATGGTTTGGTGCTAACTGGACTCTGACGAGCGATAACGCTACGTTTACTCTGATGGTCAATACTCCAAACGGAACTCACGGGACAGTGATTCTTCCCGGTGCGGGTAATGTTTCGGTGGATGGAGAGGGCACGAGCGGGAACGTATCGCAGTTGAGCCTCGACGGAGGCTCACATGTCATTGTTCTGAACTTGTGATAATAGGTGATAATTCCACATACTTGTCTGTCAGACTGGCTACATGAAGATCCGTATACCCGGTAATAGCTTACTATGTGGAATTCACTGTAATCGATTCCGAAATCTACTTACGAAGTAGCTCTGGCTATTATAGCTTTGACCAGAACGGAGTCGAAATAATGTTCTATGTAATCCCCTCCCATAAATGTCCCACAGGTTCTTTCTGAACCTTCCACCATAGCAATGCCCATCGGCTTTTTGATAGTCTATTCTGAACCTGGAGAGCTCGTCACTTTGGAGGAATTTCAAGGTAAGATCTACACTACAATTTCGAAAAATTCTTTGAAGGCGTTATATTTCTGCTTCTTTCCATAAGACTGGTATAACAATGAGCACGTTCCTCTGCGAATGAATCACCTCCAATCTTTCCTCACCGGTGCCCGTTATTCTGCTCTGGACTCTCAAACACCAAGCTGGGCCGCATTGTACGACGTCGATGATACTGTCACATTCTCTCACTATTCGTATACTCGTCTACGCGCAGACCGTAGTCCTCGTGAAGCAGATCTTGTCAAGCGTCTCAGTATTCTTGACCGGCGAACATGCGAGCTCATCGCTGATTCTGGAAAATCGCCACTCACTACCTCATTGGCGTCGAAGAATCCTAGTAAAGGACTAGTCACTCATGGGCTTGGGAACAACGAACAAGACGCGAGGGAATGGTTTGGAAAGGGAGTCGAGATCTTGAGAAGCAATCAGGGATGGGCCAGGACGAGAATTTTTAAATGCATTGATAACCTCAGAACAGGCGTGTCTGTACCTCCTAGCCCTGAAGCGCAGGCCGTTCCCAGGTTCTTTGCTGTTCATGGTGCGCCAAATTGGAATGCTCTTCGTGTCGCTGTTTCACTTATGCCCTTCCTTCCAGAATTTACTACATTCACTACTTCAGATAACGCATCAGAGCCTTTCATTCAAGTTGGTGCAGATAGTATACTTTCACTGCGATCTAGCGATGTACCACTTTCAGACTTGCGTAAATGGGGGCTTTACAAGGCTTTTCCAGGAATCGCACAGGGAAATATCAAGGGCTTGACTGATCACTCTCACTAGCACCAATAATGTTTTTTCCGTGTATGAACGGATTGAAAATCGTTGATAACGTCTTTTGTGAAAGTTTCGTCGTGTGAACGGGAACCTTATCCTTCTTTCTTGCATTCTCTGTAGCCGTTGACCTCGGATCGGTCCCTTCTTCATAAATTGTCGACGCAACAGCGATCGCTGAGCGACTGAAACCACACCCCACAACTTCTACTGAACGTCAACTCAATATATCATGCTCACTGAACCTACGGCAGTATTACTCACCGGTGCATCTGGATATCTGTATGTTGGACGTTACTATTCCGCTAAATTGAGATTGAAAAGGCATTGAAAGCGGCGGAAGTTTGTTGCTTTACTTGCTCCATAGGTTTGACTTGGAATCCCGGAACGTCAAGCTGTTTACCCTCGTACGCAAATCGGAACAAGTGCACAAGGTACTCGAACAAGGCGGGAAGGTAATTCCTTTGATTGGTGACGTTCAGGACGCAGAAGGAATGAAGAAATTGATCATTGATAATTTGGGTAAAGTTTCGTCTCTACATAAATCTGGTACATTCATCCATGCAATGATGGTGCTCGTACTTATAGTGTCTATTGTGATCGAAACTGTGGACGCTCGACAATTTGCCGTCGCAAAACCTTGCATAGAAGCATTGGCAGTCGTTAAAGAAAGACTTAACATTCCTGTCCACTTTATCCATGTGGGTCATGCCTATAATTTCGTCGCTCAAACCAATCAATATGTCAATAGACATCGGGGGCCAAAATGTTCTCTAGCCATGTTGGAATCGACCAATCAAACGTCTTGAACGATGATGGAGATGTGTATAACACAATGGCAGAACTCGATACTCGTCATCCGGTTATGAAACAAGTTCGTATCTGGATTTTGAAATCTATCCCAGACTTGGATATCTAACCTCTATAGTTTGTATCACTAAATAATCAAATTATCGATTTCGCTGAAAGTAAAGGGATCCGGTCATATATCGTTGCACCTCCAATGGTCTGTGAGTATGCTGGGCCTTCTACCTACGTACCTTATGTGTTACGCTCAAACCCTCTGAATTGGCAGATGGTCCCGGTACCGGTTTCGGGAACAAGATATCTATCCAAATTGTCGCTCTCGTTCGTGTAGCAAGGACGCTAGGTGTGCTATTCGAAGTGGATCAAACAGACACGGTGCGCCATATCGCTGATATCCTTTACCTAACTTACCTCCGTTTTTGACATAGACATGGGCGCTCATGCATATTGATGACCAAGTTGCACTGTATGCTACTGTCCTTGATAATATCCTCCTCCTCAAGGCACCTTACGGCAAGAATGGATTTTATTTCTCCGAAAATGGGAATTTCAGTTGGAGAAGTCTTTCTCTTGCGATAGTCAACGCCCTACGGAAACGGAACGGACTCGGGAACATTTGTGAACTCCCAGTCGCCACTGATGAAGATTTGGTCGCGATGGCTAATGTTCTAGACTGTAACGTCGGAATGGTTCCTGTTTCTATCGCGGGAAAGTGAGCTGGATTCAGTTTTTTTCTCATTTCCTGGTGCTGACTTCTGTTGTTTCTAGCTGTCTCATCCGGGGCAATAACGCCCGAAAACTTGGATGGGTTCCTCAGCACGGGGTAGAGCATTTGATGAGTGCCGTCGATAAAGAGGTTGCGTTCATCGTGGAAGGAGATTCTGTCTTTTCAGCTAAGACCGAATTACTATTATCCTGATTGCTCAAAACATGCCCCCTTCCGGATTTCTATGTAATCAGGGTTATATGAAACTTTTGAAGAGTGACTTGTCAATAGATCATCGAAGAAGTTGCTACAGGCCATTGAATGAATCGTTCAGAAGAGTGTCCTGGATAATCTTTCTCTATGTAATTGCAGTGTTGGTCCGATATTCTAAATTACTACCCGCTCTTGAATATAATACCCTAGAGAGTCATTATATAGGACAGATGTGAAGGTCAAGGTATGTTGACTCAAATAAATGGATTGATGTTGGATTCAAGTTGATATGCTTTCGATATTCAAGTTGTTGAAGATATATATGACTGTCTCAACTCCCGACTGTGTTTGCGCGTTTGTACCCGGGAGAGCAATCTAGCGCAAAGGAATGCCGTTTTCTCCATCGTGGCTCAAACATGATTATCCATATATTAGTTGACATGTATGGCTTACGCGTCAATGCTTAAGAATATGGTGCTACGTGATAGTATGAAACGGTGAATTTTAAAGGCTGAACCCATGCATTGTACAGTACAAAAGCGTACGAATAGAAAAGTGACTCCGAATCACTCGTATCATGATATTAATGATCAATGGAACTGCCTATGACATGAAGTAAAACGGATGCACAATGGTAGACTCTAAAATATCTTGACACTTCGAGTGAGTAGCAAATGCAATCCATGTTATACCTTACAAGGAATTGAAGGAAATGTCAGTGGCCACTACCACGGGTGCCGATGATTAGGTTACAAGCAAATGACATTGACGACTGGCTGCCATGCAACAACATAAACACTTCAAGGAACTTGAAAAGAAGCCTAGATGCAGCAGTCAGTTCGCTATATTTCCGCTTCGGCTTCGAAAGGTCGCCAGGTTAAACCACCGACCACGGAAGGAAACTATGCCCGACTTTGTCTGTGAGAACCTCTCAAAGAAGCTCTTCGATTGAGGAAGTAAAGTAAGAAATTCATCAATGCCAATCTGCAAAACCTGTATGTTCGGCTAAATAGCCAAAAGCAGCTCAGAGCACTTCCCAGCAGCGAAAGCACCGAGAGCAGGCTTTGATTTTTGCTCTGGTGCTTTTGTTGCTGGAGAGCGCTCTCCAGCCAGTATCCTTGCTCTGGCAAGTATACAAGTTTTGCAGATGCACAGAGTGAGAATTTGTGGATTTGTGGCTGTCATTATGGTCGATGTGTACATTGGAGAGATGAATGGAACTGATATGGGGCATCATCACCTTGCTTGCTAGGTCCTTTGCCACCCGGTCTTCACCAAGCGCCCATGCATTTGTTTCACACGTTAGGCGCTTTACTTGATGTTGTTTTCATTTTCAGAATCACTACGTCTGTATTTCTTGTGTACTGTACATACTCAATAGCCTATTTCAACAGATGCAATTGTCTATTTCGGTCTCAGTACAGTATCCATGTGAACACTGAAAGCAAGCAAGGTTCACCGTGCCCCGCAGGGGTCCGCTAGTTACATAATACCATCATACAGGTAAATGCCATTTACCAGGCCACGTCGGCGACTGGCCAGGGATATGCGTTAAGAGAAGGTAGATTACAGGGGGGAAGAAGTAGGTACACGTTGTATGTCCCAGGAAGTGAATTTGGCTTATCAGAAGGTTGTATGAGTGCATATGAATGGAATGACTGGGGATAGAGAAGCTTTCAAGTTCGAGAGTACGCCCGTTGGGGAAGTGCAATAATTGTGAGTGTTTTCAAAATGGGAATACAATTTTAGGAGTGAAGAATACCGGGACTCGATGGAAGGGAAACCAGATTCCTGTTGCCTCCAGTAGCAGCTACTTAAGTGAGAGGGAAAAACGGTCAAGGTGACCGAGGCTGACTGAGTGGGGCTTTTTAGGTACCATCTCACCTCACTGGAGAATAATCTGTAATTCTCGATCAAACAGGTTCTATATGTCCTCAGTTCCAGCATGGACTGGCTTTGATTGAGGGTACGAATACCGGGAGTAATTTGGCATTGACGTTCTGTGGAAATATAATCTCAACAAAGAATGTCCGATTTTTCAAGTACCTCGTACCTGGGAGTTCAGCCTATGGCTTAGAATATGTAAGACCACTGGCTACCACTGGATAAGGCTTGCAGGGGATTTGAAGTTCAAGGTGAGTCGATTCACCCATCATTCGAAAAGGGGTGGCAGGCTGCAGTTTTAGGATATACTGATGCATTGTCAGCAGTATATATATCATTAACAATAAATCGAAAATGCTCCTCAGTCCCAGCGAGAGGCAGCTGGAATCTAAAGGCGATCGAATCACCGTCATCCTGCTTGATCTAACTTCGGATGATCAGTATCATTTTGTCGTACAATCTTGATGTAGAGATCCGTATACATAATACACTTGTTTGAAGAGCTTTTAAATCGGTCGTTTCATGTGCATTGTTGATTGTTTCCACAGCGGGAGAAAGGCCAGCTCGAGAAATTCCATCTCAGAATAATGCGGGCTACTAAAATGATGTAGAAGCAACCTCGATCCCGCGGTTGCCAACCTTGTATCGTCGAAGCCAGCCAGACGTGGGAAGGGCAAAAATGGACTAAAATATTGAAAACGGAAACGGAGCAAACAGAGAATATCCCGAAAAAAGTTTAGAGTTGGGTATCGGAGTCCGTTTCACGGATAGTGCCGAAGGTTGTTTGTGACTTGTTTGTACGCAGAATTTTACTTAATATATCACAGCCTTGTACAGCCCTTCAATACGCAGCCCTCGAAGAAATACCTCTATAATGGACGTTCGCTCTGGCGGCTCTCCTTTCATAAACGATCTTGTCGATTTCAACAATATTCCCGCCTCCCCGCCGGTTACTTTCGAAGTGATACCCGACAACCACGAACCTTACATCCACAACAGCGGCGGCTCACAAAGCCCGTCCTTCACCGGTGCAGAGCTTGACATTTCTTCCTATAACAACTCTCCGTTTAGCGGCCACAGCGAGCTTAGCTTCGACGACGATCTTGATTATCCTCCCTCAGCCGGTTTTGGTCTTTTTAGCGGAGAAAATAACCACAGTGCTGCCAGCTACGATCCTTCAGAATACGACAATCCCACAGGCAATTCTCTACTGATGTTCAACGACAACGATTATCTGTCTTCTTATCAAGGGAGTTATGGTGATTACTCATCACCAGGCTCATCGAACGGCAGCGCAAACGAAGGCATTCGGTCCAGAGCCTCTTCTGTTTCGTCCAATCACCAGCAGCCACTATCGCATCTATCGCCTCATCTGCAAGCTCAACACCTTCCACGTTCGCCGCACATGGCTGTCGCACAGTCGTTTGAGGGAATGTCTTTCCATTCACCGGCCTGGGGAAACGAGCCTCTACCCGAACATTCCCCACGACAGGCTCAGTTTCAGTCCGATGTTCACCCACGCTCTCTCTCTCCCCAGAGGGCCGCAGGCAAGCCACAAAGTCCTCCAAGGCTGCTTATGCCTGATGATGAAGTTCCTACCATCAATGCTCCTGATGACGGGGATGGCGGAGCAGGTCCAGCCCTTCGCATTGTTCCTGCCACGCCCGTTAGTGGAGGTGGAGCAGTGACCAACCAAGTTGGGGAGCCAGGCAACATGCCATTTCGACGAGGTCAGTTTTCTCATTTCAGATTCGCACAAGCTCATGTATATTCCTGCAGACAATAATTTAGCGCCCTTCTCAGGTAATCAATCCCAATCATGGAATTCACGGCATACTCCTTCTCCTCATCCACCTGATCCTGACACTCGGATGGATACCTCAGGACAGTACCAGAACTTCAATTCTACCTCATCCCAAACTCAGGCCGGATCTTCTCGATTGTCTAATAGCAATACCTTTCTTTTCCCTGGCAACACTCTACCGCGAACTCGATCTAAATCTGACGGGTCTCTCGAACAGCCGGCTTGGGATAGCTCAGGCTTGACTTCTTTTGATGACTCTGCTATTGCAGACGACGGTACCGTCAATATGACAGACGTTTCTCCTCCCAATTCGTCGAATCCAAATTCTGGCCGCCTGAATTCGAGCTTTTCGTTTGGCGGTTCCCCTACCTCACCTCAAAATAGTACTGGAAATGCCTTCCTTGCTGTTGAAGCGAGCTCACTTCGGCGCTCAAAATCCGACTCTTACGGTCGTGGAGGTGGACATGTCCGTGGGTCTAGATCCGAAGATTTGAGGTTCGGCAACGTTCCTGGCATCAATGTTGCCGATTCTGGTACAGGACAACAGTCAAATATCGGTAGCGGACAAGGCAACGGTTTACTCTTCCCACCCAGCGCTCACGGAGACTTCATTCAACACCAACAGGAGCAACAGCGCTCGCATACTCCGCAATATATGCTTGCGCGAGGGCACAATCATTCTTATTCTTACTCTGGTTCTGGCCTCTCAAATAGTTACGAGATTGGATCCCTTGGGTTAGGTTCTGCTCTTCCCAACCTTGGTGCCGGTATGGGTCTTTCATCGCACAACATGGGTCCTGGTCAGAGGCAGGGATCTCCGATGAGCCATATCAGACGTACTTCGTCGGGCTCGCGCAGCGAGCGCGGCATCAGTTCATGGGGTCTGTCAAACTCAGGATTCGATACAGGTTTAGGCGTTAATCTTGGACCAGGTTCAACTACCGGTTCCAATGCAGGCAGTATATCAGGCTCACTTCGTGCTTCCCCCTACCCCTCTCCAAACGTATCTCCAAGAGGCAGGTACACTGAGCTTCCTCATCAAGATACCCTCGACTTTGCGTTGTTGAACGGAGGGAACCCGGTAGCAGGATTTAGTTCATCTTCGCGAGGCGGTACACCCAACATGCCCACCATGGGTCTACCTTCTTTACCTCCACTGCCTTCTCCGGGAAATTCCGGGAAATCTATGCCGTCCGTCGTCACCGTCGGTGGTGCTAATGTTCCTCTAGTCGTTTCCAAACCCACTGTGACCACAGGCCGAACGAAGGCGGCTAGTCATAATAGACGGAAACAGGAAGCTACTTTCGTCTGTCCTGTTCCAGGATGCGGCAGTACATTCACCAGAAGTTTCAATCTAAAAGGTGAGCAATTATCAATCTTTCAAAGTTATCGGTCTGTCAACTCTGTGGTTGGTAGGTCACATTCGCTCTCATAACGAGGAAAAGCCATTCCTTTGCCACTGGCCAGGATGCAACAAAGGTTTCGCACGTCAGCACGACTGCAAGCGCCATGAACAGCTTCATACAAATTACCGTCCCTTTACCTGTGAAGGCTGCCAGAAACCTTTTGCTCGAATGGACGCGCTCAACAGACATCGTGAGTTTCTTCCGAAGTTGTACATAGTCACATCATGATATCTTGTTCATAGTGCGTTCAGAGGGAGGCGCGGAATGTCAGCGCATCCTAGAACAAAACGGAACTCTCCCTACTGGCCTCACGTCTCCTAAGGCGAACACGAAACAAATTGAATCTAGTCGTACACGTGCGAGATCCAGTTCACGGACGAACAACGGTAATAACAGTGCCAACAATCTCCAAGACAGCGAGCCCGCCAAGTCGCTACCGATCCCCATCACTTCAATGAGAGATGATGTTATGAAGATGGAAACCGGCGGCTGGGCCTCTAATCAAAGTATGAAGACGGAGGATTCAAGTTGGTCGTCAATGGGAGTGGCACTTTAGACATGGTCTTTCATTGCATTGCTAGATGAGTCTTTCGGTTTTGTTCTCATATCGTGCAATGTTGTGTATATTCGGCTCTATCTTCTCCGCGATTGTCTGTTCCGTTCCCTCCTCGGGCATCTGCTTTTGTGTATGGTATGCTCAGTGCTGTCGTGTGTTTGTTCCTAACTTGATTACGTCTTTAAGGTAGACTTCTTGCTTACTTCTCCTGATCTGTCCAATCTTATTCTATTTATTCTATTTCTTTTTTCCCGTTGCCCTTTTGCTTTCGCTTTTCAAGGGTGATCTTGTTATTTTTCTTTATTCGTGACTTGTCGTTGTGCGACTACGACGCGAACGTTCTCTTACGAACCAGATGAACAACCTGACCGAATCGAAACGTAACTCATCTGTAATCTCTAGCTCTCATATGCACAATCCCAATGTAGCCTATACATAAATACATACGTACTATTATCTCGAGAGAATACTTTTCTTAATTTATTAGTTTTTGGACTCCTTACTCATATAGCTTGTCGTATCCTATATAACTGCATTCATGTACGTACGACACTCATGATGTTGGTCTGAGCGCTAGCACTGGCTTGCTTGTTTAGCACTGCCCGTGCTATCAATGCTTCGAGGAAAATCGAGTCAAACTCCTCCAAATGTTCATATCAAGCCTCGGAAATTTCTTCCCGCACTGGACGCATCAAGCTCATACAATCAGTGGAAGAGCACGATTCAGCTTTCTTTAGCCTCCATATTCACTTCGAAGAGCGCAGGTATCTCGAATTCCATCCCGTGAGCGTTACCTTGGCAGGCAATGTGGAATTTCGTAGAGAGAGCTTCATCGAGGTTTAGCCTCAGCTGTTCACGAACTCCACGTCCTTCAGTGTCAACCGAAAGGATCATCAAGCGTGGACGTGGGTACACCGCATTGATACGGTAGAAAAATCTTGCGAGGGAAATCGTGGTGAGGCGAAGTGCTTACACCTCCGACATATTGTACACACTATTCTCGTGTGTTTTTGAAAAGCTCCAGCTGCATCGGGTGTGTATAAAAACGGAGAATGGCAAGTTGGAAATGAGGGGGTGGCTGGAGATTCGTGCGGGGGCAAGAATAGAGATAAAATAGCGAGAGGCATGGTCAGATCTGATCAATGGAGGTGAATATGAGATATTAGATTGGGAGTGGCAGAACCGTATCAAGGCTATTTTGGAAAGTCGTTTGGGTTTATTGAAATATGAGGCTTTTGAAAGGCCTTGAAGGGCACACACAATGAGACGATGAATTTTCAAGGAACGATATCTGTTTAAGAAAATGAGAGCACCGTGGCAGTGAACTCAAGAGACAATTCGCGATTCAGTCGCGATCTAATTCGCCAGCTGACCCTGGATGTGACAATGGCAGACCAAGAAGAAAGAACTGCAAAGGCAAACATGCTTCCCATATGTTCCTCTACCAATACAATTACTTTCCAAAAGGAGTTGTTAGCCTCAACCTCGAGTACGGAGTCGGTGTGAGCGTCGCTATTGCTCGATATGGTGGCCATATTTCCAGCTTTGATATGTGCGCATTAAATTCGATAAATGTACCCACAGGAAGAGAATAATTAGCGGCAGATTATTACAAAGAAGAGCTACTTATAATAGAAGTAGTAATGAAAATTGCAACCAGCTGAAGTAGGTCGGAGCCTCATGCTCTTCCAATTATGGAGCAAAAAACCAAAAAATACAGCGACGCTGAGCCCTCAACAGGACGATTGCAGGTGCAAGCGGTATATTACTGGGTCGAGCTCCCCGCGCTCCTTACGCCGCTTTGCTTCCAGCAGACACTTTTTGGTTCGAGCCTCTAGGTGACGTTTCATTGCATCAGGGCGGGCCAGCCGTTTCAAACAGAGAACACATGTACATTCTTGTTTCATTTCCTCGCTCATTTCAGAGTGAGCGGATGCGCAATGGCGGCCAATGTCTGCTGAACGTGTAAAGACTAATCCACACTTTTTGCATGTCCGCTCCTCTGTTGTTTCATTGGAAGCCGCCTTTCTCTTCTTCCCAGTTGTAAGATTGCCACGGCCAGAAGAACTGGCAGGATCGTAAGTCTCATCATCTCCTGTATCTTCAGGCTCTTCATATTCATCGTCCGAGTCCTCTCGTCGATGACTTCTTAACTTTCTTTTGAGACGACGAAGGGACAGAAATGGAGGAGGTGCGAGAGTTTCCCTGTTGATGAGATGACCGTCGTCGAAACATTCGTTCGACTCATACAACGGAGCTGCTTCGCTAGACCTCGAAGGTGGCGAGGGGTACGACAATCCGGACTCGGGGTACGGTGGCGAATAGTTCGTGTGCATTCCAGAAATAGAATGGTCCACGGGGGAATCCCAGGAAGCATTATCATTTCCTGCTGTGGTAAGGGACCCGGCCTTAGCGAAGGTCATAGAAGCTTCGGATAGTGTACCATTCAGTCCTGCCAGACAATGGAATGATTCGATGCCAGAATCTTCATTGCAGAAACAAGGTCCATGATCAAGTCGGGTAGGAGGGGAGCGAGAGGAGGACCGGGAGCTGGCGAAGGACAACGCCGGCGTAGAAGAGCGGCTTACTCCACTGACAGAGGGACCACTACTGACATCGGAGAAAAAAGGCTCAGTGCTTTGCAAAAGCATGTCTTCGGATCTGATCTTGGATTTTGAAGGGATATCAAGGTCTAGAGTGTGAATAGCTGAGTCTTCGACTGCCAGGAATGTCGGAGGTGAAAACCATCCTAAGGCCGCATTGTTGATGTGGCTATCAGTCTGTCGTTCACAAATATGAGGAATACATTATTGAGAGCAAATAAGATATGTTCTACTCGCCAAACTCATATGGGGCTTGGCCGTATCCCTGTCCCCGTTGGACTGAGACAAAGTTTGGTTGTTAGGTCTAAGTTAGATGTACGGGTCTGAGTGGATTGTGAGCGATACAACTTGAACGAAATTACCCGATATCCAATGTAGGTGCAATTTTAATAGGTTGGCTATTGAGGAGCGCCGAAGACAGGTAGGGTGTCTGACGCGGCGATGCGTTCAATTCCGGGTAAGTGTCAGAAAAGTCCCTGGAAAATTTTAGCAATGCGAATGTTGGCTGGCAACATAAAATCGCACCATAAAATAGCTCCAGGTATGCCATAGTCACTTTCGTGGTACTCGAAGGATAAATCGAAATTGTTCAAACTGCTCATTGGAAGAAAGGGACGAATACTGGATGGTGCTGATACGACGATCTAGAGAAAAGGCAGGGTTCTTATATTGATCCTTCTTTTTGTATTCTTATATTGAGATGGATCTGTTTATGTATTCGTGTGGGCGTATTTTTGTTCTGTAATCGGTCGGTGATCACTTGAATCCATGCGAGTCCTTATCCTCAAAAAATGACAAGGACCAGGCTTTGAGCCGTTGCACAAGGAGGAACCAGGCGCGTCTAAATTTCCGACATTGAAAGCTTTCACTGAGATGGAATTACAACCTCGTGCTGTAGGTACCAGTCCGGGGTGAAAATCAACTCCGCAGAATCAAACAACGTATTCTCACCTATTTAGCATCAAGCTCCATAGTTCCGGAGCCTTAAGCCGATTTTCAGCAGAGTGCGCGATAAAAGCTACAAGGTTAACCTCTTCCCTCAGGCTCTAGTCAGCAATTATACAGTGATTTTGGCAGAGTATTATGCGTACACCCACAACGATGACAGGACTCTAACTAGACCTCGTGTAACGACGAAGACTTGACTGTTTCAACGCCACCGAAGAGTGACTGATGCGACTGATGTGGAATAAAAGAAAATAGGTCCCAGTCCTTCTTTATTAGGCAGATCCCATAATCCATTATACTTATGACGCGCAGATATATTATATCGGCACTAATGAGCTTCAGTGCGATGCGCAACGAGTGCTTAGTAGATTGCTGCCTCAGGCATCGGTAAACTCCTTCTTGGAAAACATCATGGGTCCACGGATATTCGATTCTGACACACGGGTAGTCACACAGCCTCATCATCTGCCCCCTGCCTTGTCCGGATTCTGTCAAGAAATTAGAGCAAATCGATCTTTTGGGAGAATTGCAATATTTCGGTGAGGCCGGAGCAAAAAGGCGGGGTAGAAGAGTGCGCCTCGGAGCACCTTCATGACAGAACAAGCTTAGGTGGATTTTGGTTAACTGAGATGATAAACGATTCAGTAAGCTACGTTGTAGGAGAGACAGGAGTAATTCGACTCATTTGGGAATAGTGTCATTTGAGAATGTATAGAATGTGGTTACCAGTTATCGCAAAAAGCAGAAGGTAGCGCTTGTGCCATCTTTGATTCCTTTTAGGGTCATTGCGCATGCATATGTGAGTCCAAAAGTTCACCATCTGTGGGACGATCAAGGTCAGTTGAAGGGTCATCTGTGAGTCGGAAGCACTAGACGAGTACCAGATGTGCATGAAGATCCGAACATTGACGGGAGTCCAAGAGTTACATTGGTTAATTCCAAAGTTCATCAACGTTACTATGTACCGGAGTCCATAAGACTGAGTTATAGACTGCCATTTGTAGTAGCTGCAGATGCGGCCAATTCTGGATGTTGGTTTCTGACTCAACCAATCATGTCGCGAAGTTGACGTGTTCGTGGGGAGCCGCAAAAGGAAAACTGAAAGATAAAAAGGCTGCCGGCGCGGATATTATCAAAAGTGCCGATGACCGAAGATGGCAATAACATTAAGCGCTGACCTCTTCCACAGTGTCCTTTTTAGTTTCAGGCTCTAGTGACGGTCTTATCGAAACTCGACCAACACTCTCTTCCATTCCTTATGGTACTCATCATATTGCTCGTCCGGACTTACCGAATTCACATTGAATTCCGGTTGGTCGACTTGTTGTCAAGGCTGGTACCATTGCACTACGATTTTGCACTGATTTTGTACTCTGCTAGCGGAAGAAGCTTCAGAAAGATGCTTTACGTGAAAGAACGTACACCAAGTTACGCTTGGGCAGGCTTGAGCTCCCTCCTGCTCCATCTAGAACCAAGCACCTTCTTCGAAGCATTAAGCAGCTGTGTACATGAAGAGGTACTTGCGATACTTGCGGAAGTATTACTTAATACTGTACTGAGTATCCTTTTTTCGAAGAGGTGGAACCATTCGAGTATGCCCTCGTATAGACTACAAAAGGCGTTACCTGCTTTTCCTTTATCTCTACGTTCGCCCTTCTGCAATGCACGGTCTCGAATTTCTGACTGTCGTATTGCTTTCAATAACTGCTCAGGCTCTTAATACCTCGGAGCTCTACAACTCTACTCTATTGGAGAAAAGGAATGGGCTTCGCTTCAATCCTAGGGCTGAAGACATACATGTATCACCAAGGGCTGCTTCTATAAGTCGTTCGACCACCTCTACGCGTACGGACAGCAGATCTGCTCTACATTTTCGAAAATGTGACTTCAATTTTCTTTTCTAGTGACCCCTCGTGTTGGACTTTCCGATGAAGGACCTAGTCAAATGTACGTTTCTCCTCCCGCACAATCGTGTTGCTCTTACCATGGGCTGAATAATATATAGTATGATTGGATTCTTGTCCATTCGCGACGCATTGGACGGAACATCTTTGGGTTATGTCTCTAGTGCTTTGAACTCGTTTGGTGAATATGGACCTATGTCGTCTCCTGGGCAACGTCTTAAAGTCAGTATAAACACGGATACGATGGGGCCGATCAGTATTGTGACGATGGTCAGTACGCTCTTTCGCTATTTCGTAGAAGCTGGGCTGATTCCACTTGATCAGAACGGCCCAGATCCTGACCTACCGTTTATGGTCGGTATCACTGGGTTTGCAAATGATGCTAGTGGCTTGAGACCAGGAAAATACAAGTGCGCGAGGAAATTGTTTGCTGTTTTTGCTAACTTTGCATGTCGTTCTAGCTATGTCTATCTAGGAGCTGGAAATCGTACCGCCGTGGACGTTTCTCCCAGGTCCGGAGACAACTCGTTTAGCAGGGCTACAGGGAACCTGGAAGGGATTGAGAGTACGATTGTACGGCTGTCTTGCGTCAAATGAAGAAGATTCACGCTGATTCTGCTGTCGATCCAGTTTTCTCTTCGACCGACCCTCGATGTCATGCCGTTCTGGATCAATGGTGATGGTTCCAAGCCAAATATATCCTTGGGTCTCTATGAGAGTGAGTCCTGTATATGGTCAAAAGCACCAGCAGAGGACTGATATTTCGTGATAGATGTGCTCTTCTTGACTGGCGACAAGACTATGTTTGTGGAAACCTTTGGGCCGGTCACTTGGGTGGTACGATCCGATGTCTCTTCATCGCAATGACAGTCTGTTTGATCTTCCTTCATCATCAGATCCTCTCGTTTGAGCCAGAGTCATAACCTGATCATCCGAGCTCTTCTGATCATAAAATAGAATACTTGCTAATATCTCGTCTTCCGAAACTCCTCGGAGTTCACCACCATCTTCGTTGTTGTCTCCTTTCCGAATATGATTGTTTGTTCTGTCAAAAATGACTGGTATATGACCCACGTTCGTTCCTCCCGACATCTCCCTGAAAACTAAAGGTATATTCTATACTTAACAGTGCTTTCAAGTCCGAGGCATACATTGTGAGAGTCTGCTATTGCTCGGAGACAGTTGATTTTTTTCAGCATATACCCCAGCTTCTCAACTTTGGGACTCTATTTCCGACAAATATATACCAGGATGTATTTGTCTTCAACCCTTGTTCTTCTTCAAGGCGTCATGGTAACATAACTAGTTCAGTAAATATACGATAGAGTATAGTATGTATAGTACGTATCTGTCCACAATGCAATTTCCCGGAAGCGGTTGAAGAAGCTCCAGTCGATGAATTTGGAAATCAGAAACCTCCACAACCCCCCATAACCCATTTTAGATTTAGCGTTTGACAAGATTTCCCCAAAATGGTCTTTTGTACTGCGAGGGTCCCGCCGCCGAGGAATTGTTAATTTGTTATCTCAGGATTCCATCAGCTTCCAGTCAGGTTCCATCTTGTAAGATAGTACATCTCCACTGCCTCCGGAGCTGCTGTTTACTTGCTGCCTATGTACTACTGCCTACTACAAGGGTTACTGTGCAGGTTCCGGTCATGGGTCAGTATTATTCACTGGAATCACAACCTATCGGGGGTTATAACCCCCACTGGAATGCAGGGTTATCGTTGAATATCGTGGCGGAGAAGCTTGAGAAGTACCCATGAATAAAACGCAAGATATCATCCGCATCTGCAGTTGGAGAAAAAGAACTTGGGCGGTGGTTTTCGCGTGGATCCAGTTGACGCCAAGAATAGGAAGGTCTACTAGTCACTAGCCTGGCTAGCTATAGTCTTATAGTATGAGGATGGATACTTCGTTCCTGGTATAGTTTTTAAAAGTATCACATGCACATTGTGGTCAAAGCTGTGAAAACTACTCAAATTCCCGTTCTCAGCGATAGAAGCTATAGCTATGTCTAGGGATTGTCATTGGGCGAGACGAAACGTCATATCTTTCGGCAAACTCGGTCAAAAACGAAAATCCCCCGCCTCTCATTCGTTCGTCCTAGAAAGGCGATTTACCAAAAGTGCCGAGCACCATATATGGTCGAGGAGTATAAATGGAGGACCCAGTTTCCTCAAATCCCCCAAGCAGCCTTTCTTCTACTCCTCCATCATCTCTATATATCTCGACTATATTCTAGTCGCTTGTCATTCTTTGAACACAACTTCACGTTCGCTATGCCTGCCTTCACCAAATCTATCCCTGTTGCGCTTCTCGTTGGTGCCTCTGCTCTTGCAAGCCCCATCGCTCCCCAGAACATGACCGGCCAGGTGAGTTGATTCGTTTCTCATCGTCACGAGCTTCTCGCCTTTTCCTTCGATGTCTCCACGACGCTCACGTTGTCCTCAGGATCTTTGCATCGCGCCATGTATACTCAGCACTGGTCATCAAATCTGCGCTCTCCCATACAACGATATCAACACTGACGATCCCGCCACATTCACGAAATTCCGCCCGTCCAACATTGATATGTCCACTTTTGCAAAATCCGTAAAGGAATGCAAAATTGCGTTGGTATGTCGTTTACTGCGTTTATCGATCGTAAAATCCTCAATTTTCTCATGTTTTCTCCTTGTTAATCTCTAGAACGGCAACTACGTTAATGGCAACGCCTCTTTGAACTCGTCTTCGACTTCTAACTCGAACTCCACTCTTCAATCTAACGACTCACAGTCTGCCGTTCTCCATGCGGCGACCCATCGGAATGGTTCTGCCCCAGGCGTAACGAATGGTCCCGCTCGTACCTCTGTCTCAGGTCTTGCTGAGAATAGTCGCGTTTCTGAGTCTGCCTCAGAGTCTGGTTCTCGTGGTTCCACCCTCGGTAACAGTCTTGCAGCCGACCTCTCTCCCGGCTCGAATTCTCTTTCTGCCTCTTCTACGAACTCTGACCTGTCTACTTTTGGTACTGACACCGGCGCTGGTTCTTTCTCGAATTCCGGAATAATTACTGGTCTGTCTGCCAGCCCAAGTCTTCCGTCTCACTACGGAGTGGATTCTTCGACTCTCACTGGTCTTGCCAATGGACTTGATAGCAACCTCGGGCTGAGCTACGGTGCTCCATCGGTCAACACCGGGTCTACGACCGCACCGGCAATTCAACATCTCTCTGCTGACGTACAGCCCGATTCCATGAGCAGTCCAGCGCGCTACGAGGCTACTAATACGATCAATGGTCACTCCACTGGTACTGGCACTTCTGTCAACCCCTCTAAGGTCACCAACTCTGTCAGCCGTCAGCCGTCTAGCGTCAGTCCTCCAAAAGTTTCCGAGTCTATTGACGGACAGATAGGTTCCGCCGACTCCATTAACAAAAATCCCGCTGGTCCTTCAGGTCGTGTAGGTATTACCAGACCCGCTCAGCTTAGCACACCAAACACCCCATCCATCTCTAGTCCTCTCGATGTTTCCCAATCTACTGGAAGCCAGACGAGTTCCTCTAACGGTGTTGAGGTTTCCGGTTCTGCTAATCCTGGCAATACATCTGGTACTTCGGCCCATGTCAATGTCGCCAGCTCCAGCGCTGCTCAATCCAATCCCTCTTCTTCAGACCGACTTCACATTTCTGAGGCGGACGAACAAGTTGGCTCTAGTGTTTCGGAGAACCTCAAAACATCTGTTTCTAATGGTGCGAACATTGGCCAAACTGCAACGCAAAAAGCCTCACTCGCTGTGTCGGAGGATTGATGCACATAGGTACAGTAAGGTGAACGCATGGCTGCAGGAATGTGATTTTTGTGATATATAACACACGGTTGTATAGTATTGCACTTTATTTCAACGATCTTATGAAAGAGCTGTATGCTTGTGAATTTTAATTTGTTAATGAGGGACTTGTAAGAACATTGCTTCGTCTAGAAAGAACGATTCCTAATTCTCGTTGAAGGTAATCATCGCTCGCTAGGTTTTGTGTACCTATCAAGTGATTTTCACCGAAATCATGTCTCCATTACTGCCCGCGTGGGGATGTTGAAAGATTATTACACCTCTCCTAATCTGTTGACTCTGCGTGTCGACGATACCAATAAACACATCAGAAGAGTCAATCATAGATCTAATGCTGGCGCTGTGACGCTTGAAGCTTCAGCTTCAGGCCCAGGGCTCTGGACCCCTCTCCCGCAGCTGTCGATGATCCCTGAAAATAGCCAGCACTATCCTCAGCGTTTTTCCTGCTTCCGCTATGATCGCTACACTCAATTTTCGTACTGTATATCCGCGCGCTTGCCAATGGCCGGTTCTACGATGAAAATGTTTTCTAGCCTGTGGTATTCCGATTTGTTCTTTTGATCTGAGAACACGAAGCAATGTTGCTGTTGTTGCGAAGGAAACCATTGTCCACATACTTGGTATCGCCGGATGGAGTGACACGCTGATACTGGCATTCTACGTTTTGCCTTCGGGCTGTTAGTCAAATTCCCAAGGTTATCATCGTAACTCATCTCCGGACGGTGAGGCAAATATCAAAAAGGACCGAAACAGGTCAGAGCATTGATTCCGTAAGGTGAGGAAAGTAGCTAGCATCCTGACGTGTCATCCATAACTCAGGCGAAAAAACGTCTGCGTAGCAACAAACGGAATGTTTTCTCTCGCACCATCAGCATGTTGTGTTTACTGAAGATGAACGCGGTCGAACATGGCATGCTCAGCACTTGTCAGCATCGACTATCCATTCCCGACAGATGAGAACGGTCAGAAATTCTTCGAAGAATTCAGGGATAGTGGTTTGGCTAGTGCCGATGATTTTTTAAAGCATGCAGGTAACCGGGAGCGCGACTATTGAAAGTGAAAGCTGCGCAAAGTGGTTCGATGAACAATGTAGATTCAAAGAATGAAAATCATGTCATCTTGTGGCGGTGGTACAGTAGCGAAGGAAAATTTTAATCTGGAGGATTGCCACGTGACCGTGAATACTTATTACTCATTCCTTCTGTACGCTCAACCCACAACCATTGCCAACTTTGTTTGATGTCGCGTATACCTCAGACCGCTCGTGCCAAAACCCCGACTCATACCCCTCTGAAAGCAAGGGCTGCGCCGTCTCCAGTTCCGGCTAGAACTCGCACAAAGTCTGCTACAGGTCGTTCTACGCCTTCCAAATCTGTAGTGAAAGATGATTCACCACCGGTCGTACCGACCTTGAGCGTCAAGGAAGCTATAGCTTTGAAGCGCGCAGATGCCAGGAAGGCACAACAAAGAGCTCTAAATGCTTCTTCGAACGATTTGTCTTCCTTGGAAGACGCGATACCTTCCGTCTCTGGCGCTGCGGTTGAAGAGGAGGATGCCCTAGGTCGCTGGTCAGTGCGGGAAACAATCGAACGGGGTCGAAGCTCAGGTGATTGAAGCTTCTCTCTGTCTTTGTCTTACTGAACGAACTTAGGATATTATATAAAGGTGTTGTGAATTTGACAGCGCGTTCTTTACCCTGCATTCCATCTGCCCTGTTTGAAATACATTTGGGCATAACACCAGATCCTCTAAAATCTGTTCCAAATGAGCCAAAGCTACCGCCTTCGGATACCGTTCCTGCGCGACGCGGTGGAAAGCGCGACAATCCCGCCTGGTTTGAGGCGCAGGACCTCATGACTTTGAAAGTGTGGAGTAATGATATCGCGGAAATCCAGCACGAAATATCCATGTTTGGATCTCTCAAGGTTCTTGATGTACGTCCTAAGGCTCATTCTTTTCACACAATACTAATTCCTTTTGGCAGTTACACAAGAATCAGATAACATCCCTACCGAAAACATTCGGAGACTTGACCAGACTAACGACATTGGATTTGTCGCACAACTCCCTTACGTCTCTCCCTTCCAACCTTTTCACCTTCCCTGAGCTTTCAGTCCTTAACATCTCGCACAATCATTTCACTTCGTTACCTTGCAATGCCCCGTTTACATCTTCATCGGGCAAAAAACAGAACAGTTCGAGCGGTGGCTTCTTCGGTCCTGTAATCGCTCGCTCGTCTGTTCCACTACCCAAGCTAGTCAGCCTTGATGCATCTCATAACAAGATTACTGCAGAGGCCATCGACCCAGAGATACCAACAGCTCTTGTCAAAATAAATCTCTCGTTCAACCCTCTCGGCGATTCCGCTGCCTTTATGAAGAATTTATCCGGGCTCCCAAATCTTCAAGAACTCCGAATGGAACAGGCTGACATTGGAGACGAGTCTTTTCCCGAAGATACCAAATCCTCATCAAAACCCTCTTTCCCTCGACTCCGTATCCTTGATCTAAGCGAAACTCGGGTCACCACAGATACCATCAAAGCCGCTGTACAAAACTTCCAACCACAACGTGAGATCAGCCTTGATCTGACTACAGAGAATCCACCTGAAGGTGTTATACTCGTGCTCGTTGGCAAAAAAGTTGTTCGTGAGGCGTGGGAAATCGAAGCTGAGCGTAAAGCGAAAGCTCGTGCTGCCAAATTTGCTCAAGAGGAGGGAATCGAATGGGGTAATAGCCCACGAAGGCCAGTTAACAAATCGTCTGGCTCAAGCTCAGGTGTGGTAGAGAAGGAAGCTTGGGAGATAGAAGCTGAGCAGGGTTTATTAACTGAAGGCGGGAAACGAAGAGCTAAAGCGCAGGCAGCAGCAGCAGCAGCAGGCACCTCTGGATCTACCTCGACTCCTACGGCCAAGAGGCCAGTATCAAAAACAGAGGTTGTGAAAGAAGCTTGGGAAATTGAAGCGGAACAAGGTTTGCTTACAGAAGGTGGCAGACGACGAGCTCGAGCTGCGGCACTGGCTGCCGAGGCGAAAGAGAAGGAAAAGGCAGCATCATCCACTTCATCACCTGCTCCTTCTCTAGCAAACTCCCAGTATTATACTCGTGCAACTAATGCGCTTGCTCTACCCGCATCAACTCCTCCTTCGAAAGCAATCAGCCACGGCAGAGCTTTTTCATTCAATCCTTCTTCCTCCGCATTCACTGGATCCCCCTCTCCAAATGATTTTGCTGTGCCACTACCTTCTGCACCTCTAGCCGAGATCGCTGCTCAACCTTTCGCTCTTACCCTGAGAGTTCTCGCGCTTAATAACCGTCGCGCAGACCGGTCATTCACTCTTCCAGCCTCATACGGATCAGCTCTACTCCCTAATCTCGAAGAACTCGACTTAGAAGGATGTAATTTCGCTGACAACGTCTCCGTCGCACGCATTCACTCATCTCCTGAAGAAAGCAGTCCAAATCGATCCAGTGAACCTCTCCTCCCTCTTCTCGCATCCCTCTTTCCAAGCTTACGTGTACTCAACCTCTCCTACAATACCCTGACCAGCGCTTGTCTCACAACCGATACACTTTGCGCCCTTATACTCGAAGCCCCCCATCGCAAGGGTCTCAAACAGCTCATTTTACGCGGGAACAAGCTGACGGAGCTTGATGGCTTTCAGGGCTTGGCGGAGATGTTCAAAGGAAATCGGGACGTCCCTGGGTGGAAATTGGACGAGCTAGATTTGAGGGATAATGATATTGGAAGGTTACCGGCAGAATTAGGTATGTTGCCGTTGGATGTATTTCTGGTTGACGGTAATGCGTGAGTGCTGCTATTGCCATTTCAGTTTCTTTTTTTTGACTTGTTCTGGTTGAAGGTTCCGCGTCCCTCCTCGAAGAATTTGGGAACGGGAGGGTACGAAAGGTTTGTTGAGCTGGTTAAGGGGCAGGATGGAATGAGGGTCTTTTTCGTTGTTCTAGACGGATATCACTAATACCAATGGAATTAGTCAAGTAAGCTTACAAAACCTAACTACTACGAGAATAATCATGCCTCGCCAACGTTTGTGAGCGCCCTACAGATAATATGAAAGGTTTTGCTTTTTTTCATTATCTACGTAGTGAAGTGATCTGCCCAATGCCTAAGTACTCCTTCACCCAACGCATGCCCCGGGAACTGATCCTTTTCTCGACAGATGATAATCGCATGACTATTCCGTGTTGGATGGATCCACGTCGAATGCTTTCGCACAGGCAGCTGATTGAGATCCACGACCATCCGTTGCTGCGCCGCAGAAAGATTTGAGGTTATCGTCGTCATAGGCTGTTTTCTCAATATCGGTGTTGTCTTCACTTCTGCGACTGTACTAGTTGTATCTGGGGTTGTGGAAGTAGACGTGTTATTTGGCGTGGGTTGCTCAGGCATATCCATCATCGTATGGTCTAGAGTAGCAAAGATCTGTGCTAATTTCTCTTGCGCGGACATCGACGCTCTCTCGAGGCTTTTCACGCGAAACCCAGAAGAACGAGTATTGAGGGCCAATGTGATGGGTAGCAGTACGATTACCACCGGAATTATGATAGGGAACAAGGCCATGAGGATCTGAACTGGGAATTAAAAACGACGACAAAGAGAGAGTAAATGAAATCTACCAAGTTGAACGGAAAATTCCATTGAATGAATGTACCCATGAAAGGAAGAGGTTTCCAACCTTCAAAATGCTCTGAACGGGAGGAAGATATCTTGTTCTCTCTATCGTCCCTAAGTGTCCAGCGCTTGAGCATCGGAAAGTAATGAGAGTGAAATTCGCTGTCAGTGATTGGAACCATAGAATCATTGAAGGGGAAAACCCATGCATCGAGGATACGTACACTTGAATGTCATCTATGTGGGCCTCATATGGATCTAGGAGCTCAAAAGCACCTGATACGTATGGTACCATTCTATCATGCACGCTGAAGATTGCATTAGTATCCTGCATAATGTGAAGGATGAGACACGCAGCTCCCACGTACGCATTTACATATATGTCGATATTCTGGAATGAATTCAATGCCTTCCAAAAGACGAAGTCTTACAAAAAGGCGTCAGTCACAGACTACGCTAGGATTGAAGCAGGACCTTTATCCGCCATCACCTCAAGCAATGGACGTCCAGTTTCCCCCCAGAAATCAAGGCAATACAGTTGCTTCCCTGTGTTTCCCAGCATTCGAGAACCAACACATCGAGAAAGGGAGGAAAACAATGAATGTTTGACGTCTGGAATCCCTATGTATATGTGGCGTCGCAAACGTGGCAAAATTCATAGGCTGAACAGTATCGAAGAAGTGTTTGACATAAATGATACTTCAAGTGAAAAGGAATAGTTGACCCCGACTTTGTCAACTTTGAAGAGCTCACTTACGCCAGAACATAGCGGGCATAAAGACCACCAAGACTATATCCCGTAATGGAGAATTTGGTTACACGATCACCTTCAGAAGATATTTTGCGGATAGCTTCTTGTATCTACCACAGTTGTCCGTTCATCACGTTTCCCGTTAAAAATATGGCCCACATGAATAAATTTATGGATTGAAAGTTGACATTCACCTCTTCTGCCGCTCGTTCAGCCCCCCAGTCGATTCCATCATAGGTTCTACTTCCTTGATTCGCCTCGATCAGAAGAAGCTGAACTTGGTTTTGAGATTCAATAACAAGCTCAGAGTTTGAATTTGGTTGGCAGTGTCTAGCAGAGAAGACACGAACGGCGGGTTCTAGATGTTTCGTTGATCCCCAAAGTCCGTGAAGGAGAACGTGGAGATGGATGTCCATAAGGCCGACAGTGCAAGTATTACTTCACGAGTGCATTTTGCCCTTTATAACACGCACGATCTTAAGTACGGGAGAAGAGCTGACGTTTTCCTTCGGCTTCGGCATTGTACCGAGTGTAGATAGAACATGAGTTCCAGGCTGGTCACAGTATCTGATACTCAAGTTTTGTTTTGAGCCTATCGACGTTCCTAAAACCCAGTCTAAAATGGGAATTCTAGTAAGTCAACGTCGAAACGATGGAGTGAATCCGATAGCCCGCCCTGTAAACTAATTTGAAGACACCAGCATTCTGAATCTTCAAGGTTTCGCCATTCAAAAAGCGTAATTACCAGGATCCGAAAAAAAAGTCCTTACCGTAAGGATGAAATCTCTGCGGAGGATAAAAAGTTTTCAAACTCAGCAACGCTCTTCCGAAAATGTTGTTCCGAAGAAGTTATTGTTCTCGATGGATATTGATATCAATCCTTGCGACCAGTTGTCGCCAGCTCCTCAGAAAGTAGGACATCTTCCGCGGCTTATCCTCAAAAACTTGCGAAGATCTTCTTCAGAAATTGAACAGGTTCGCCGCTGCGCAAACATTGTTCGATTCCACCGCAATAGTTGGACACCAGAAGCTAACTGTCGTCAAGATGTTTGGGGAGTATGTGATACCTCGTGCAATATCCAGCAAAAAAGTGGTACCTCGTGTAACATCCAGCAAATTGACCCTGGCGTTGGACTATCCATGATCTTCGAAGCACAGAAGAGGTGTGATTTCGAGATCCTCGCAATTTCTACGTCGGTTCCGAAAGGTGAAATACTATGTATTGTTCAAGGTGAATGTACTCATACTCATTCGTTCAAAATGATTCTCATTCCTACTTGAACATGCAGCGACCTTATTTTCTAGCCAGACATGAAAGCGTATGAACAGCGACTATGAGCTCGCTTTGTCTGTGTGCGCATCCTCCGGTCCTTAAGGGCTTCTAGACTAAATTGATATTTATCTGGCAGGACTACCTGACATCGATGATGCAAGAAGTGTGATCTGGTCGGAAGCCGCCCAGTCCCCGAATCTTTCGCTCTTTACTGCCGCTTTTCCGGCGCACCATTAGACGCTTTTTGATGCGCCTTACAGCGTTTAGGCTTTGTCGGACTTGGAGTGAGGAAACCGAGCCATACATGCCCACGTTTTTTGCGACCTTCAAAGATCTTAGTGACGCCTGATGGACGGCTGACGGTGAACATTTGAGAAAAGCTCTAAAGCTGGCACTGGATCCTTTATGAGGCCTGATCCTTCACTGTCCGGACTTTGTGATATCATTTTTGGACAATGAAGAAAGAAGGGCAGGGGAAGGTGTGTCAAGTACCAATTCACATCATATAGAGCCGCTTTGAGCTTTGGACTTGTAGTATGCCGAACGTGCAGTACCACCGACCGTTCCAGTGAATGGGCTCAGGTATTCGGGAGCGTCGATGTTGCTCATTATGTACTATTTATGTTGGCGGCGCCGGTATCTAAAGCAGGATTTTCCTTCTTGTGGCGTTCAACTTTTGGTGTGGGCCATGACTTTGTTTTTCAATAACCAGTTGCAGAGAATAATGCGCATACATCCGTCAAATTACTTGCGACAAAATTTTTCGGGAGCTCGTACCATATAAGGACACTGAGTTGCTTGAATTGGGTCCCACAATCAAAGGCAAACTTCCGAAAAAGGGAAAGAAGCTTGTCACTTTCTCTGTCAGTATAAATTACGCTTGTGCCCCGTATCGCAACTCATTCTCCAACCACTACAATCTCCATCTATCCTTCCCACCAAAACTCGAGCTCATCGTCGACACCATTTTCGACGATGTCCACTGACACTGCTCCCTCCACCGTATTCGATGAGGCTCTGTCTCGTTCTCGACAGTCTGGAGCAGGTTCATTAGCTTCCATCTGGGCTCCACAGCCACAACCCTTGGATACAACCTGGCCAAAGGCATTGGACTCGTTTTCTAGAGCTGCTGAATCCGAGACGCAATTAGCTACTCGTCCTGAGCTTCAAAGTCACTCAGGCCCGATGATCACTCGCGAGGACGTATTTGGTCCTTCACCACCTAAGGATATGCCTTCCGTCGGTGCAATCGGGGATGGCAGAAAGAAGGTAACTCCCGATTTTGAACCTCATACGGTATGCATTTTTCTGTTTGTTTTCATAACTCTTTTTTCAATACGACTCTTAGCACGTTGAACAACTTCTACGGACTTTGGATCTCAATTCTCCAGACCCTTATCATCTCAATCAAAAGCCTCCGCTCAATCTCAGCTTTGAGACATCCCCTGGCACTCCCGATTTCTCTCCAGTGTCCATCTCTTCTGCTCTTCTTACTCCAACCGACCTCTCTCCAACCAGGCCATGCAGCGACATTAACTTGAAGCAGCAGCTTCAGATGCCGTACGAGATGATGGCTGCCGGGACACGAGGACCTGCATTTTTTACGCATCCAACGCTGCTTTTCGAGCCTGGATCACCTACGCGTCTGAGCAACTCTCCGCCTTATTTGTCTTCACAGGCCTCGATCTCTACTGCAAATTCCGGCGGCAATAATTATTCTATCATCTCCAATGCTTCGTCTTCTCCCATCTTTAGATCTTACAATCACGAGCAATCTTCTCCCACTTCTCCCAGCCTTGACTCGTATCCTTCCTATCCCACTGCTCCACAAGGCAGTTTTACCTCGAACCATCAGCTATATGCTGCTCTCTCTGCACAGAATCTTACACAGACTAATGTTGCTCAACGCGCGGACGTTCATGCTGCGACTGGAGCTCTCCGTAGCTCGAACTATGGCACCATTGGATCTAGTCTTTCGTCAGGAGACTGGCACATTCCGCAACAAGTTCTTCCAGCTCATCAACTTCTTTCGCAGTCTACTTGTAACCAGTTTCAGCAATTGCCATTGAACGGAGAATGGCTTCGCACGGAGGATGCTTCGTTGCTTGCTCATAACGGTCTAGTTCCTGCTGCGTCTTCGAGCTGCCTAGGTTCTACTACTCCGAACGTTTTCGGCTTGGGTCTCACGTTAGACGCTACTCCGAACTACGTTAACGGTGTTTCGAACGGCAGAAGTGGAGGACTCGAAGATTCTATCCATGCTCCTCCTTCCTTGAGGTCAAGCACCTCCTCCAGCGGTATTTCTAGTCAGCTTCACCAGCAGTCCCTTGCACACGTCGATGAACGTCACCATCGACACCAGTCTTCGACCGGAAATGCAAGCCACGTACGCGAGCCTTCTTCCCCCACCCATGGCGCTCATGAGGTAAGCCGGATTTAAGCATCTGTCACAGTTTGAAACTCAACCTTTCATGCCCTCTTTTTTCCCGATCATTTATCGTATTCAAACATCGCTGGGTTATTAGCCTATCAATTTCCTTTCGCTGCTCCATCCTTCCTCTTCTCCTCCGTATCATTCTTTTGTGTCTAGGATCATCAAGTCCTCTGACCAACAGGCGAGCATTTTTCTACAACAAAAACTCAAGGTTGCAGATATTGCCGAACGTTCTAAGATAGTAGATGCGATATGCGCGCGAGGATTCGAAATGATGGCTCATAGGTTCGTTATATGTACCCTAAGCTTGAGCTTTTTCTTACCAATACGAACTTCGCAGATTCGGCAACTGGGCAGTTCAACGCTGCTTGGAGGCTGCTTTTACACCCGATGAGAGGAAAAAGATCGCTTCGTGTATGAGGTACTTGGGAATAAGCGTCATTAAGTTTCATTTGGGCTGACTTGAGTCCCATAGAGGTCGCATCGTTGAACTCGCCACTAACTGCTACGGTTGCCATGTTCTTCAGAAAGCGCTTGATTGCGAAGAAGACATCAGGCTTCTCATCGTGTCCGAGTTGCTTCTGGGTGACCCGGCACAAACTCTGGTGAACAAGCATGCTAGTCATGTATGGAGCAAGGTTTGGACAGTTTTCTAATCACGATTTCCACTTTGCCGACCTTGATTTCCCAGATCATGGAATTGACTTGGACTCCTCCGGCTCCTCCCATCTTCACGTAGTAAGTCTGCTGAATGCCTATCTGTCGCCTGTCGATTGAGTGAACAATGCTTCTAGTGTCAATAAGTCGCTGAAGGGTAAATGGGCTGCTCTTGCCTGCCATGAGACTGGATCATTAGTTGTTCAAGTAGGGAATAACTCTGAGATTCAATTTGAAAATTTAGCTGACTTTTCGTCACACAGCATGCTTTTGAAAATCTCGAAGACAGTGCGAAGGATGGCATCATTGATGAATTACTCAATCAAGGTCTCTCAGTCTTTAGTGAGGTTGCTAAGAATCAATGGGGTAGCTACTGTGTTCAGCACAGTAAGTAAACGCATCCTCCCGTTCGTTTCGTTATTTGAGATATGTATTCATCAGTCCTGGAGCATGGCTCTGACATGCACCGTCAACTTACTCTGGACCATCTTATCGCCGGATTGTTGGAATATTCGACGAACGAGCAGGGCTACAAATCAATCACGAAGGCTTTGAAGGAGGGTGGCAAGGAGACGCTTGACAGAGTTGTCAAGCGCATGTGCGAGCCCGCTAAGAGGTGCCTATTAAGTTAATCTAAAACGCGATCTCGATCTCATATATGTTTCCTGGAATACTTTAGCTCTTCTCGCCGCGCAATGGTCGTAGACCTCGCTCTTTCTGTTACCGGGAGTCAGTTGATTGCCACCGTTTTGCCCTCTGTGCGTGCTTGCTCGTTCATGTCCAAACGCCACTAACACTAACATTTATCTGTTTTATAGGCTGATAGGGAGCAGCGAGCCCTTCTGTACGATTGTATCAGAGGACACATCGTTACTTTAAGGGGATGTAAAACGGGATCCAAGGTTATCTGGTTATTGTAAATACAATTTCTTTCGTTCGACGGTTTTTTCGCTAACATTCGAGACTGTGCTCTACCTGATAGTGATCGAATGGTGAGCTCTTCCGTCTTCATAATTTCGCATTCCTGGTCTGATTTCCTTTCAAGCGTGCTTACTACGGATATTAAAATTACGCATTCGACCGAAATTTTGCTTTATTCTCGGCATTCTGCTCTTGTTATCGTCATCGCAAGCATCGAAATCGCATTCTCTTGATATTATCATCAACATCATCATCATCAGCAATCTTGCACTCAATACATCCATCTCATTGGACTCTCTGCACACGAACCAACAATCTTTTCACCACATAACTCATAAATCTTAGGCTGCTGCTCGCCCATACAGTGTACCGACCTCAGCTCCAGGTCAAATATAATATCAGGAAATTCAGCTTATGCATATCACACGGCAATAATTCAGCATACCATAAAAAGAACATCATGCATCCATATCGTATCTTCGTATCAATCAACTACTCCTCGAACAAGCTTTGGTAGGCTCTCAACTGAGGGCTGTCGTTGTTATCACGACATCACCTCCTCGCCGACAATTGGCCTCCGAGTCAAATCATTTTTTCGCTTCGTCACTTGGACAGTTCGCAACGTATCTTTGCCATTTTACATCCCACGTTTCTCAAGCCCATTAGAATTTCGATTTCATCTTTTGATATTCAATTCGCGCTCCCATATCTTCATTTGTCGCTGTTCTTTTTGCTCTTGCACTTTTTGATCAAAAAACTCATTTCTCGCTTGTTATCACATCCTGCACGCATTTTACTGCATTTTATCATTCGCTACGTTTGAAAAATTTCAATTAAATCATCATCACCGTATATCGTTGGCCTCGAATTCCTTCCTTCCTACCTACCGCTCTTTTTCCTCCAGACATAAATTTGCCGCTTTGCAAAATTGTTCATAATTGTTTGCTACATTGTTTTCGTCCCGCTGTTGATGCAATTTCGTACATACCTACCCCCACTGTCCCTTGAGTTTTGCTAATTGCATAGTTACTTTTTGTCGACATCACTGTAGTCTTGAGTGTAGCATGAATAAAACATGTTTTGTTGTCAGTGAAAACTTCGAAGCCATCCAACAAAGAAAATGTTCATTATATCTGCAACTGCAATTACCCAGGCCTATTCGAGAATATATACCATACAGACTACCAATAACACAAATGAGATATCCAGAAATGTCCATAGGGTTTAGCGATTGAACCAAAGTACGCGAGCAAGACCTACGGCTATTACTGACGCGAAAAGCGGTTTCGCAACAATCTTCACAATGTCTGTTGCGTACTTTATAGCGTAGATGATTCCTGTTATAGTCCTAAAGTATAATTCAGCAGACAAAGTGTCAGTACATGGTAACAACATACTGCAATTTTCCATCCAGTAATTGATAAACCCCCGCCTTAAATTCCTCTCTAGGAACCTTGAACACGGGTCCATTATCGGGCAGGACATACGCACATCCGCTCGTCGCTGGGTCAGGATGAGAGGCAGCGTAGATGATTGCGCCTGCAATGCGAGGCACCGGAGTGAGAGGACAGCCAGCCAAGAACACCTTCAAAGGTATCGGGAGTATGCCGGTATCTGTCAGGAGAGTAAAATGGATTTCCAAGAATCATGAATATTGTATTTAGCACCATGAACCGAAACGAACATATGATACACACCCGCAAAGAAAGGATTGATACAAGCGATACGGATGCCACGTAATGTCAAGATCGGATCCAAGGACCGCATAAGTCCTAGAACGGCGTGTTTCGAGGCACTGTAAGTTGGCGCCAGAGGAAACGCCTGCCACGACGCTGTTCGACAAGGAATAAGAAAGAATGAGCAGCGTTAGAAGATAGGGGAGATGGGCTTACCCATGGAACCTATAAGAACTATTGCTTTCAAAGGTTGGGTATTAGGTTCCTGATTAACAACGAGGTAATGTTGGGCAAGATGAACAGCTGAATCACAACAAGATCAGTATCACATCAGAGACGAGATGGAATTGGCCTGACAGTACAGAACACCAGTCAAATTGACGTGAACCGTAGGGAGATTGATCTTCTGAGGTCTTCCCGTTTTGTCAAGTTTGACTTCTAGAAAACTTTCAGGCTCTCCGATACCAGCGTTAGGGATCTTGAAATAAATGAACGATATCACACTTCCGAGAAACATAGCAATGGTCAAAAGAGAAGCGCACCACTACGTCTACCGAGCCATACTTCTGAATAGCTAGCTCGAAAAGCTCTACTTGATCATCCCACATAGTAACATTGCATTTTCGAGCAGTTGCTTGCCTGAACACAAGTCAGTTTAGTGCAACTTGTGCACGGTATTACATGCGTACCCTCCGGACGCTACGATGTCGGAGACTGTTTTTTCAGCGCCAACGACATCCAAGTCACCAATGAGAATCTTTGCGCTGCACAAGTGTCAAGGAAGCTTTATATTGTTTTTGAAAAACGACCATACCCAAACGAGGCAAAGCGAATAGCCGCCTCCTTCCCAATGCCATTGGCAGCACCTTGGAGAAATAGTACTAAACAATACGTAAGACAAGCCAATTCCTAATAGACGCACCAGTGATGATTACAACTTTATCTTTCAAGCGTTCGCCATGTTCAAAGAGTTGGTCGTCCAATATCGGCACAAATCCTGTAGGAGCTACGTCGCTTGGAATAGACGGTGCAGACATGCCCAAGATATGCAGCAACTGCTTACAATATCTGCGACGGGGCAAAGTGATCTTTTAAGGAGAATCTTTAAAGCTTTATCGCTGCAAAGAAGGACGACATATACATGATCGTGAATTGGTCAACAAATGATCCGAGAATATATTTGAAATGTAAAAAACCCGCTGCCGGGAATCTAGAACATTGCTCATCCTTCAGTACTTACTCCAAAGAGTACTCTTCGTCGTTGTTCGGGATTTCATCGTTTTTGCGAAGTATTATTAAATATACACAGTATATGTGCGCTAACGCGAAACTCCCCTCTAAAATCAATCGTCATCATCGTCGCAATGTTGGGAGTCCGCCGTCGACCGGCGGTGTTGGGATTCAGCAGAGCAAGGGTCCGGCGGTTCACATGGTGAAGACAAAAAGCTAGGTACATACACAGCAAAAAATGGCTATTGAAGACGACCAATCGCTGAGCAATCTCATTTCCCCGCAACTTTCCTCGTCAAACTCCTCAATCTCTCCGCGTTTTTCTTCCTCCTTTCAACATCGTTATCCACACTCACATTCATCTTCGCCAATCCCGCATTATTCTTCGGCGCCACCGTATATGTTCCAAGCGAACTCTGCGGTATGCTCACTGCATTCTTCCTTATCTTATTCTTGTCCTCTTCCCTCGCTCTCGCTAGGATCGCGTTCAGCTTCTCCGGTCTGTACTGGGATTGGGATTGGGACAGGGACTGCAAACCGGGGGCACCATCGTCCACGTCCATGTGATTCATCGTCGGTACCACCCTATCACGATACGACGCGCTGCGTTTGATGATTGGTCGACTCCAAATACTCACCAACTCGTTCGCCACGCGTTTGACGTCAGGCTGCACTCGCTGGCATTTTGTGTAAAAGAGAACAAGAGGACCAAGCCCAGATTCTTTGATTACAGAGGAGTCGATGAACTCCATTTTACGAAGGGTGACAAACAGTTCACGTTGGATGTTGAGAGCAGGGAGCGATCGATCGGGGAGAGGTTCAAGCCAACGTTTGACGGCGTCGAGGAGGTTATTGTCGATAATTGATTGTGCCAAGGATGCTCTAGAAAGATATTTAGTTGGACGTGAATTCTGATTGTAAGACAAACCCAAGAAACCTACTTTCTCAAAGTCTCCATAGCCTCAGCCAAAAACCTCAACTTGGCGGTAGCCGGCAACTTTTCCTGGTTCGCTTTCATATCTTCTTCAGCAGCATTATTCATTGTCTCCCTTAACCTCGCCACCTCATCATCCGCAAACGAATCCAATACTTCATCGTTATTCTTGCGCTTCTTCGGTCTTGAGGATTTTTTTGTTTTGAGAATTGCCTCGATTTGTCTGTCAAGTCGAATCTTGTTGGCTGTATGTGATCGCGAAGCACTGATTAGTACACCTGGAAACAGGACAAATAACTGATTGAAGCCACAGACCTTGCTCAGGTGGAAGCTGACTCAAATCTACATCCTCATACGCACTCTTCTTCTTCGTCTTCTTGACTGTACTCGTTCTCTTTCTCTTCTTTGTCTGACCTTCCTCGCTTCCAGCACGCTGCTTTGATTTCCCAGTCTTCTTCGTCTTGCGGCTAGAAGTGGAAGGTTGTTTTTCCTGGTACTCATCTTCCGAGTCAGCCCCGGAACCACCGTCATTGTCATCGTAGGCTGTTGTATCTAGTTGTCGGCCTTGGACTAATAATGTAATCGAAGAGATTTGGTAGTTAGTGTTAGTGTCACCATTTTCTATTTATGTGAGCTGGTAAACTAACCTTCATCGTCGTCTGAAGAAAGCTCAGAGTCGGAGCCTCCGAAAATATCACGAGCGAGCTTGTCCGTCTAGCCAGGATCCAACGATAAGATACAGAAAAGGTTGAGGGTGTGGGGTCGGTCGACTTACAGACATGGTTAGTGAACGAAGAGAAAGAGGTTCGTGGTTGGTGATGGTGATTGTGTGAATAACGTCCTTCGGCTCGGTTCATACAAACTGTAGACGAGAAATAATGATGACAGGTCACAGTTCCGTGATATCCCGTCCCGGTCACAAGAAATCAATACAATTCAACTCGGTGTTACTTTTGTCCAAATAAGGAGAGACTCCCACCATACAAGGAAATTGAATTTGCATGCAGGCTGATACTTCCGTAAACTACAGCCTCGTAACGGCTAGTGCTCAAGACGAAAAGGAAGAGTCGATTATCAGCCGTCAGAGCTCAAGCAGGAGGTGGTATATTTATGTGAATTGCACCGCACGATATCATCAAACCGTATGGTAAAGAACGTATGTATGCTACATAGTGAACGAAGAAAACACTGGGGGGTAAAGTATGAATAAATATGTACTTAGTATAAGCGCGAAATTGTGTCGAATTACTACCTCCGACGCGTATTCACCAACAAACATTCTATGCCACCGATAAAGAAGTCACACACTACTACTACACTATCGTTTCACGGCTGCGAGCAGACACCAGCGATGATGCAGTCCCTCCACGCAGTATACAACAATACAACAAAGTTGTTGCCTTCGGGGCTGCCAGCGGTGTATGGCGTAGTGTCGTACCAGTCGAGAGGGTTAACTAAGAGAGCAAAAGGACAGTTCAAGAACAAATTAGCAATCAGGAGATAAATTGCGTACCCGCAGGCGTTACAGTTCCATTTCTCGTAACGTGAGGATTACCGGCTGAATCGTTTCCACCGAGAGTGGTTCGGATACCTTCCGCCCATTGGATGTGCGCAGAGCCAAAAGTCTGTGGCTGCAACACTGCCATCCTACAAAGAATGTCATGAAATGTTGATTGTGTTCAAAAATGCAAACTGACCTATATGCAACAGATGCAATAAGGGAAGAACTAGAAATATCTCCGAATCCTAACCCATCACTAGAGGTATCGTTGAGGTAGTTCCTCAACAGACCCTCAGTCATAGGCGCGCCCATAGCACCGCCAACGATCTCTTGAATCCACAAAGTAAGATTCCTAACAGCCTCGTCTTTCCAACCGTAGGTAAGCGACGAGGGCGCATTTATCACAGTGGCCAGAACACGAGTCATGCCTGCACTAGCCCAACCATTTCCAGTGCCCCAAAGCCCAAAGTCGGAACTCTGAGGACCAACAATGTGTTCCCATAGACCGTCATAGGACACAGAAGAGGTAAGGTTGGACTTGAGTGCTTGGCGGTAAAGTCCACATTGGTCAACGGCTAAGCGCAAGAGCGAGGTGTTATAAGTGTCGGCAGCGTAGTACGCAAGGAAAGGGGGTGCCATATACATCCAATCTGCCCAGAGTTCAGGAACGTCTGTGCGCTGAGAGATAGCACCATTGTACCATCTAGGAGCCTGACCCGTGATGTATGCGAATTCCTCTTTCGCTCCTTGTGCGAACGACGAGTTTGTCTTGCCTAACATAACTGCGCCGACACCCAAACTCGCCGGGTCACCTACCGCGCCGTCTCCATCCGAGAGGCCGTTCGCACCAGATCCTAAGACGATATTCTGCGCTGCATAGGAGAGCGAAGGTACACCATCAGGTACAAGAAAAGGTACAGGGAATGGCGCTGATCCGAACACAGAGTAGGAAGAGTTGTATAACTCAAGTAAAGCCTCAGTCGCAGTACCGTATTCCCATGAATGCGATGGAAGCGCCTTTGCTATCGTTGCGACTGCTTCAATGTCGAAACCAGGATCGTATGAGAACGGGTCAGCATTTGTAGGGTGACTCCAGCTCGAGTTAGCCTGTGTTGTAGATAGAGAGAGTAAAAGAGTGACGAGAGCAGCAGAAAGCATAGAAATGAATGGGGAGATGAAAAAAAAAGAACGAGGTATGAATCTCTTTTCAAAGTATCATGTCAGCTTTATATATGCATGCCCTGCAATGAGCTTGACTTGGATGCTCTTTGACGACATTCTAATGACAGACAGGAAGATAGAAAAGAAGAGATCTAGAAGAGATTTACATTGTGCAGTTTTCTATTGAGATCCTCCATCAAACTCTTCCCATCACACGTTTCCCTGCACTTGCGGCTCTGTTAGTATTAGGCTCTGTTGTGAATAATTTAACTATCCTATTATCCTATCCTCAGATTATAGGGTGCATCACCATGTACTTCATAATACTGCATATCGATAGGAATCGTGGCAAGTATCATAAATTGTATGGTTGTACAGATATTGAGAACTTACTTACGCAGTGATAGTGGTGACTCTGAGCAGCTCTGAGTAGTAAGGGTTTACCGGCACCGTTCAAACAGGTTCTACTAACCCGTTTCGAACCTTGATACATCATGGCGCGCGAAGCCCAGACGAACCCGAGTTTCTCGAGCTCAGTTCTCCCGTTTCACGAATAGTTCTTATGGAGAGGGTCGATCAATACTCAAACCGGAAAGTAAGACGAATTTTGGGAAGAAAGGCTTTTTAATGTTTCCAGAATACCGAGCAGAAAAGAGTACAGCAGCGGTTTTTTGTCGCAGCCAAGGACGTCTTACGTGCGAATCAGCACAAGCCATCGCACCCAGTCGCACCCCTGCTTCGACAACCTTGAGTCGAAGCCGCCTATAGATATACTCACTCGAAGCATTTTTGCCAATCTCCGTTACCACCATTAGTTGCATACGACTGACTTTCCACGAACTCGGAAACCCTGCAAATACCTTCCTTCGACACTCCAGCGCAAAAATCCAGCGACTGCACGGCGTCATTGACCAATATCCGTATATAGTCTCCATCATCCTGTCTCGACAACCCGATGCCACACTGTATTTTCTCTATAACCATTCGTGCTGAGAAGGGGACCAACTGGCTTGTTATCCATGACCTATTCGTAGAATCGAAGTTCGAATTGGTTGGATCTAGCGCCCTCGCCTGCTTGAACAATCCCATTGCAGTATATATCGCAATGAGCTGGTTGTCGTGGGAGAAATCTGCGTATATTGTGCGATCCAAGGGAAATGTGACCGGAGATCGATCCAAGGTAGAATTGGTCTGAGTGGTGTCGTTGACAGGACTTGAAGTGAGACGCGCGATAAGTTCGTTGATATAACCTATACCCTCAACAGGACCTAATGGTTGGCCATACCTTCAAAATAGTCAACCACACGTTTATATATACATCCGGCATGAAATGCCAGGACACTCACCCAGTACCATAATATTTGTCCAAATCCATCTCATACTCAAACGCCCTCCACGCGTCTTCATCGAACAATCCACACCAATCACTGATCGATTCTGTCGCCACGCTTTCGAACGCGCACAAGGTCATCAGGTTGAAAACATCGTTTGAGGAAAGGTTCGCTCCTGGAGCAGCGTTGTTCAGTCGTTGAACGATCGGTGGAGTATATATTGCAATCCAAGTATCAGTCTTATTATCAGAGGAACCTATGGCACCGCAAGAATTATGCAGAGTATCATTAGCCTATTTGATCATTGAGTGAACAGGAATGCAAGTGAATATGACCGAGTTGACTTACATTTTCGTCGAGGACGACGGATAACACGGGGTTGAATCTCAAACTGCTGGCAGCAGAGAAACCTGAAAGGAAAGACGAGTTTCAACAACAATCAAAGATTGCATAAACTAGGGTACTGCCTACCGTACGTCCAGTTCAACGCTGACATTACCACTCTGTCCGAACTAGAAGCTCTCACGAATGGTATATTGTCCACACTGACTAGTTCCTTGTACCGATTATAGGTTTCGGCGCCTGCAGCCAAAGACCTAGCTACTCTAGTCGGAAGAAACGAGCTGTAGTAACAAGTAGCACTCACTGAGCCGCACCGAACAGTACCAAATCGTCCGTTCCGAGGTCCAAAGTAAAGTTCCGAATAAAGTTCAAACTTGAATCTGTATAAGCTAATGCGTTTTGAAGTTTGTTCAACGCTATAGCGATAGCTGCGCCTGGGCCAGCGGTAGGATATCGAGCACCGTGGCGTTGAAGCTAAGAGTACCAGGGGAGGGCCTCAACAGGAAGGAACATCATGAACGTGATTCGGGATATCCTTACAATATTAATCTAGATAGCGAATATGTCAAGGCTATCAGAAAGCAGAGAGACTAAAACACACCTGAGTAATTTTGCACCCTTCAGGTGGTGCAACATATTTAGCTACTGGATGATATGGTGAATACGCGCCCCAATTTTGTTGTAACACATATGGTCGCGTAACCCTTTCTTGCAGACTGAACTGATTATCAGCAGATCCTGAGACTACCAGTAAGACATAAACGACGGGTAGCCAGAAGACTCTGAGCATCGGGGGTAACATAGCTGGTTTGCAGAGGCCTTAGAGGATGTGATATCAGACTGGAACGCTGAATGACGCGCAGAGAACCAACGAAAGAACCCTGATTACGCTGGTAAACACGTTGCTCTACATCATATCGAGGACAAAACGGATTTGCAAAGAATTCAGTCCGTCATTCAGAAAACTAAATGGTGGTTGGTGGTGCCGTGGTGGCAGTGGTCAACGTTCATCGAGACGCACGTGCTTCGCTGATGAGTCGTTAAGCACGCCGGGAAGGTAGCACTGTCTCTAATTGTTTATAAGTACACTGTGTACGCTTCATAACATAAGACAGTACGCAGACAAGATGTGGCGTGTAGATGCACGACACTCAATTTACAGATCGTACACTAATCCATCCATGGACATTGAAAGAATAGTATCTGAAGGGAATCAATGCAAATCAGTACCAATCTTTTGTCAAAAGACAGCATGCATACAACAATCCTACTGTTCGAGGTCGAGCTGCTTCAAATTTTACTTACTAATCCCATTTTCATCGGAGCCCCTCTTACATACAGGTTGAGTCGTCGGAGTTCGTGATTCTTAAGTCGAAACAAAGAGCTTGAACTTTTTCGGTGTAACCCTCTAACCAGCCTTTCTGCGTTCGTCATACTGTCTGGCACACGAGATTGGGGACATGCTCCGGGAATAGGAATAGGTGGGTGCCCATGGTACAAAGGCGAAAGAGAACTTGAAAACGGTAAGAAAAGTCAGAAACGAGACGAGCTGAAGCTTTATTTTGCGTCGGCCAGAGGAGGGAGGGGAAGAACACCAAAGCCCGGTTTGTGCAATTGTACAGATACCGATAGGATGAACGATTCCTTTTGAGACGGAGGAACGACCTGGAACGACAGATAGATATACTTAGAGCTATTGCAAACCTCAGCGCCGAGCGCCAAAAGCGGATCTAATGGTGAGTCAATTTTAAAATTGTAGGTCTGGCCATGAGGCAAATTTGAGGAGACCTTTGTAGTAGATGAGCTGTAGAAAGTCTGAACTTGCGAAAACTTTCGCGGAGAGCGCTTGCGCGATAACTGATACAAGAACATCGGTGATGCATAAATCATATTTGAAACGGTCAGCTGTTGAGTCAAATCGTAGTTGCTGCGCAAGCAAGCAAATACCCATTGCATTAATCAGGTGGTTGGTGACAGGTTGGTGATGCGGGGACTGGCGGGGAACTTGCAGTGAACGGGAGGGAATATGAAAAATCATGTCACGATCACGGGGTCTCGCGTCACGCAATCATAAACGACAAATTGAAAGCAGTACTTTCTACTTTCACAATGACCTTAAAGCGAAAATTTCATGGCTCCGAAGACTCCACGGAGTTACGAAAATATACACCGATGGCCTCCCCATCCTTCGTAAAGGGCTTGTCTCTAGACACAGACTCCACCCGCAGTCACAATATTCCAGCGTATTTCGTCAATCTTCTGGACGTGTCTGGTCAAGATACAACATCGAACATTGAGCTTCGCTTTGACAAGATTGCGAAAGAAATCTTGCATCACTTACTCTTAGTGCTTCGAAATACTAACGGAACAGTCACCACCTTTGAGGTGCTGGAGCTCGAATTTTACTTTTGGATGGCTGAGGTCCACGAAGATCCTTTTACGCATGGAGCTCCGGAGCAAACAAGAAGTGGAAATTGGTAGGCCGCGATAGGAACTTGTTCAATGCCCACTTTAACTTGTGAGCAGGTACTTCCATCGTGCGCCTCAAAAATCGAATGACCTCAGGAAGTCGTCAGCGATCGTGACCGGGGGCTATCGAGGAGGTACAAGGAAAGGCTTGGATCTTACCTTCGGGCCGTCCCTTGACATCCCTTCGCCTTACTTTTCCCCTCCGCCCTTGAAGGAAACACCTATTCCATCAAACAGAGGGGGGATTTTGCTTCGAACTCTGCAAAATACTTCTACTGGTCGCGTTATATCTGGGCCTTCACTTTTAGTCGACGAAATATTAAAGTTCAATTCGGTCACAAGCATATCGGATCTGGTGACGAAACGATGGATGGGCGACGTATTTGCATTTCGAGATAATGCACATAGTGCTCCTAGCACATCTGTGCTCCGTTTCGAGGAGAAAGACGAGGCTAAGATACAGGCTGTGCGTATCTATCAGTCGCCTAGAATCGGTCTTGGTCTGTCACATCCTAGTGTTTCTCCGTCATTTGACAATCCACGTGTCGTATATCTATCGAAGCCGTATCGATATTTTGTCCACCCAGAACTCTTGACTTCGAATGGTCGACCACAGACTTTTCTCGGAATTCTATCTTCATTAGAGACTGCGACTCTAGACAAACTTGGACGGAAAAAACTTATTGACTGCATTTGTGATCAAAGTGGGATGAAGACTCACACTGTCGCGAAATACCTCGAGTACTACTCAAGTGGACATGGCTGTTCCAACTTGAAGTCCTTCATAGGCTCCGCAAGTAGGGACTCACCTTCTAATTATTTGCGACTGATGGGAGTCTTGTGGGATGAGAGATCACGATCTGTGAAAGATACTGTCGACTAGAACGTCTGTGTGCGTTGTGCACGGTACGTTCTGACTCAAATATCTCATACCAAGTGTGTAACTCGTCATAATATTCATGAATGGAAATCATAAAAACGAGCTTCTCAAGTGTGTAGGAGCCCCTGTGGTAAACGCGCGACAGCCCTAGGCTCGGCAACGAGAAGCTCGCTCACACCGATATAGAACGCAACAAGACCAGTTACGATGCCGAATACACCCCCTGCTTTTTGTACCCTACAAATGATAAAGATGTGTCAATATCGATACAAGGGAGCATGGTTTTAATACGCACTGTTCCATTCCATTCCATTCCGCGATAGCCAATAAGAGCAGAGCGACCGACAGACAACTCAGTAGAACTGTGAAGGCGACATTTCGCCGAAGCACAGCTAGCCTGCGGACAAAAGCGTTCAGCGGTGGAAAGTGGAAGCAGAGACAAATTTACAGGAAAAAGATTGTTATCATGAACCACGCGATGAGGTAGATTCCAATGGCATTGTTGAGCTCTTGAGGGTCAGAAAATGCGGCCATGACACCGGAACCTGGGATGAATATCGTAGCGTATGACATCCAGAATGAACCATAAGACGCAAAGGCTGGAAGAATTCAGTAACTCAAGTACAGGTTCCATAGTGATTGAGCATACCAGTCGCGCCAAAAACGTTTCCCCTCGGGAACTCCCACATTCCTGCAATAAACTGGGTCAAGCCGCCTGAGCGTATAAATCAGTGACTGTACAGCTCTTGCATAATAGAAGATAGGATGAACCTGCGAAGATGGCCATTCCAACGACTACGTTCGGGTGAGATATACCTCGAGTTCCGACATTGAACAAAGACAGGATAAACGTTGTTGATGCGAATGAGAATAGTCCCCTTTGAGAAAGTTATTTTTGCCGATGCCAACGACGTCGACTCAGGTAAAGATGGAATGCTTACATCGGGCCAGGATTCGCTATATGAGAAGGATACCTTTGGTAGCTGACTGGGTCGCCAGAGTTTGGTCCATATTCCTCTACGTCATTAGACACACGAGTTCTACCGGTACCGCCGTTGCTAGTAATGTTTTCGACGCGACCTTTCTCTGGATCACTCGCAGCCGAAGGCATCGTTGGGAATATTTGAAAGTGCTTTGTAGGGTGGCGAGAATGAATTGGGGAACCAAGGATTCCAAAAGTTCCGGGGTGATACTCCATTTTATACTTCAACCCCGCATTAAGGCGCGAGATCAGGAGCTAAGGATAGAGAGAATACCATGGCAAGATTCTCCTATGTAGAGAAGTTCTCAGTGAGAGTGTACATCAGTCGGCTGGGGCACGCTCATTGAAAGTACGTCCAATCATAGAGAAAGCAGATACTCGTGAGTATTCTCTTGCTCTATTTGTTCAACCCTGTGAGTCCCCAGTTGCTCAACTGACTTAAAAATAGTGGCCTGTGCGGCATCCCTAGAGATCATTTGAACTAGTTTTGGAGACAAGTTGTGTTAGACAGGTGGTAGAATTTTAAGAAGCATCAAAGCCGGCCCTTTCCTCAAGCTACCGATCGTCATTCCTTCTCAGCATATATTTGAGATATGTGCCGATAGGTGGTTCCGATAAAGGATGGGATCCTATGACGTCCGAAATAGTATCAGAATCTATCGTTGTAATATTGGAAGGTGGTGAAAGGGGTGGAAGGATGACGCTGCATCAATAGCCAATCGACAATAGTAATAAAATACGAAGATGGAACAAAAAGTGAGTTTTTCCAGGATTGTATATATTACATCCCTTTAAATTACGCAAGACTTGTGGCTCAAGAAAACGTAGGACACCAAATCTCCGGTTGCCAATTGGGACCTCCACGATGAACCAGTCCAGTCAAGATGAATTGATCAACGTTCAGACGCTCTCGACCGGTCAGTTTCCACATCTCCAAACCACATTCACAAGTGCAATCACGATCACTCTGAACAAGCGCGTTAAAAGGGTATAGTAGTCTCCCACTTCTGCGTGCTTACCTGAACCTTCTTGACAAAATCTGCAATAGCAGTCACAACGTTGAACAGCATAGATATTCTCGTCATTTCCCCCTTGCGTATATTGATCCGTCGTGTGAATGGATACTCGGAATAACCAGGCCACTAGAGTGTAAAGATTGGCTCCCCTGTATATAAGTATGTCATTAAAGAGGCATACCAAGATCTTCAGCCTCATCTCTCGGTAGACTTCGTCGGTGCTAAAGAGCTTAGCATCCTTGTCCTCAATGTTCGGATGCCTGAAGTGGTTTTCATCCAGGCAGTCGAACAGGCGGACACCGAGTTCCGCAAAATTCTTCATCTTGAACGTTATGGGCTTGCTATAAGACATGCAACGGTTCAGATCTGTTTTGTCGTAGAAGACTCTTTGCGGCACACGAATGTGATTAGTGGGGCCCCGGCCGTCTTTGACGATGGGAAACGGATCTGCAGGATAACGATTGAGTGGAGGATCCCCTCGACGTCGCTTGGGGGGCTCAATGGACTGGGCAGGACAGTGGCTCGGAGAAGTAAAAGGATAAGGATTTTGAGTACGTGCGGGGTACCCAGACGACCGAATAGGTCCATGCTAAAGGATAGGTCAGTGGGATGAGCGAACGAGGCAATAGGATGAAGATTCACCTGAGCCTGACTTGTGCGATGCTCTTCGGGTAGATGCAAGTAATCAGGATATTTGGTCTGTTTCTGAAAATTATCAGAGTTACGACCATACCCGGGCGGTAGATTCAAATAATCAGGGTACTCGAACTGCCTCTGAGTATCCTTAGAGGCGCTCCGATACTCCGGTGGAAGGTTGAGATAATCAGGATACGCGTAGGACGTCGCGCCGCCACTCCCCTTTCGTTTCACATGAGTGCATTCATGGAAAGGACCCGTATCCTGAGAATTTCTTCTCTCCGAAAGCGGAGCCGGAACTACCGAAGACATACTCGGATATGGAGAAGTTACCGTAATTGACGGTGCATAAGAGGGCCCCCCACTGAATCCCATCATCGGCATTGACCTTTGACGCTGGACTGATGTGGTGGAATGATAGTGAGCTTCGCGGGAGCCGTTGGCATCATGTCGGGAATTAGGACTTGCATGGTGCGCAGAGATGGGACTGTCAACTTGAGAAGTCCTGTAAGTGGTATAGTAAGGTGATTCCTTGTGTAATTGCGCAGGTACGACCCCCATATTTGTAGATGCCCTATATTGAGGGGGCTGGTATTCACCACTGGCATATTTATAAGATGCTTGGTCGAGGATCTGGGCAGGAGTGAGGTATGACATCGTAGCGCGTAAGAAGAGTCGACGCAATTTGAAGAACACAAGAAACCCCCTCTCTATATAACGATAGGATCCATTGCCACAGGTCCAAGCAATTTAACGAGTGGTGTTCACAATGCTGAAAGTTCCAAATTGGTCAAAGATGTGGTGATATCCTTTAGGCAGGACAATGATATTTGAAATCTTTAAAAGATACCTATCAGTCAAATCCACCATTATTCGACTATTCGGAAAACTTGCCGTCAAGGTGATCCTCCGACTTTGGCCATTGATGTCCCCCATCAAGACTTGTTAATATCACAAAGAAAATGTTTAGGACCGAAGCTTATCCTCTCGGAGGGATCTCTACCTAAAGGAGAAGATTGAATTGTCATGAGGACCCCATTGAAGCCTCGAAAAAGATACCCTACAAAGTTGGTCAATGTGCTATGGTCAACAATCAACATAAAACACGCTACACCATACTGCCGATGAAGTTCGTTGCCGTGGGGTCAGTTCGAGCCGGCATTAGGGTAAAGGAACCAATTCAATTAACGTGCTTCCACTATGCGAATACAGGTAGAGAACAGAAGAACAAGCTGAGCAGGTTCGAAGATAGCAGCAGACAGGAGATATCTTTGATAACATGAAGTCATCAAAACGTATACGTAAAGTGAATTTACATGATCCTGGAAACATCATGAGCATCATGAAAAGAAAGATGTCGCGACGGAACCGACCTTAGAAACTACATTGCATGCATACTAAACCAACACGTACAGGCTTATTCTTCGTCATCATCGGAATCGTCGTCAGCTTCCTCTAACCACTAAAAGTAAATCCACATTAGTAACGCCATGTAAATGCAAAGGAAAGAGTGAATGAAAAATACCTTCAAGAACGGCTCGCTAGCTTTCCTAACCTTTTTACTGGTCTCCTTATCGGTATACTTCTTACTGACATGGGTACCCCATTGCGTAACAACCTCCTCCTCAAGAAGGTCAAGCTGGTAAAGGGCCATAAGAATCTTGGGTACAACAGGGAGCAAATCAGGATGAGATAATCCAACGAGTCGTTCAACGCCCCCAAGCAAGGCTTTCTGGTGCTTCTCGGAGCTGACTGTCTATAGTAAATGTATGCCACATCAACGATTGGAAAGGTGTATTTGATAATAGCGTACCTTGGCAAATAAGGGACCATACTTCGGTATCTCGTTTAACACATCGTCAGTGAAAAGGGCTTGGGCCAGGACCAAAACCGACTTGTGCTTCTTCTCGATACCCAAGTCCTCCGCTTTCTTGTATACAGCGACTAAAAAGGTTTTGGTGTCTCCTTCGTGACCGTCTCGGTTTTCTTCCACCCATTTTCCAAGCTGGCCGTATGGACTATTTGCGTCGTCATCGCTGCCCTCATCGTCGCCACCTACAAGAGAGACGCCGGAGATGCCCCCTTCTAGCGCTTTGATGCGCTGTTTGACAGCCTCCGGCGATGTGTCAGCCGACCAGTCCTCTTTGGCTAAGGTCGTTTCGTTATTAAGGTCCTTCGCCTCAGCCTTGATTTTCTTGGTCAGCTCGTCGTCACTTTCCTCGCCATTCTCAGCGGGTGAAGCTTCGGCATCAGGAGAGTCACCGCCGCCGCCAACGCCTGCGGCGGCATCACCCGTACCCGTCTTCTTTTTCCCCTTTTTGACCTTTACCGGAGGGTTCTTCAATATGAATGTGGTGAGTTTATGACGCATATCGACGCCGGTGCGTTCACCGCAGGCTTTGCAGTCACGGATGATGTCTTCGCTACGACCTTGCTTCAGTATAATGAGCTCCGTCTCCGGGTTCTTGCAGGACTTGCATAAGACGAATTTGTCAATAAAGCCGTCAAGCAGTTCCCGAAGGCGGTTAGCATCATGAGCGCCGTTGACGATGTAACGTTCATTCTTTTCATCAAATGAGGTCTGTGCACCAAGTTCGCAGCCGAAGAATTTGGTAGGGTAGGCAGGAGGACGGCTCAACGCACGAGCTACGTCGGCCATGTTAGGAATGACGGTTTTGATGCCATTCCCTTTGCCTTCAATTTTTGTGGTGAGCAGAGGCATACTGAATTGTATTTTATTAGATACTACCAGAGGAAGGAAAGAATAAAGAGATACTTACCGGTAGCGATAGAATTTGTCGTCGACATCACGACGGATGTTTACTATGCCTGAAGCCATACTGGGCAGAAAATATGTGTTTTAACGCTGGAAAAGAGGATGAGTAAAGTAAGATATGAGGGATGAAAGGCAGAGAGCGCTGCATCGGATGCTCACAAAACTGGGTGATTTACACGAAAACAATCTCTTATGTCTGGATATACCGATTGGAGGCCGAAGCATGAATCCTCTGCAGAGACAGAAGATACGCGAAGTGAAAATCGGGAAGTAAGAGGGCGAAATCGTGAAACGATTTTACTTCAAATGTGCAAAAAAGAACAATGGCAGGACAGAGAAAGGTAGAGATGGTGGTTGCGGTATGAAAACGATTCGTCACAGCGGCCAAAAAATTATTCAGTGACGGCTCAAAGCCTCGGCCCGGACCTTCATCGTTCCTAACAGTTCCGTGCTATTCAAATCTAACGAACGCGATACATTTTAGAGGTTACACGAAATGTGTTTTTGGCCGAGACTGTTTCTCCCCATCAATCCATATATCCACCAGCTCGTCGTAAAAGGCGTAATATCCACTAATTGCAATGCATTCCACATTGGGGTTTCGGTACCACCAAACGACATTCTCAGCTTTCCTATCCGGCCCTGTCTGGACGTGGTAGTAACTCGCAACGCCCTACAAAAGCGAGCAGTCAGCAGTCAGAACGTAATTTGAAAGCTGCAGAGAGTCCGGACCTTATATGGACAAGGGGTTTGAAGGTCCGAAGGAGTCAGAAGTTCCAGTTTACAGTCTGTCTGTGGAATATAAGTGCGAACCGGTAGTTTGGTCTCGAACAAGAGTCGAGGTTTGTGCGTGTTAGCTACTTCTACTCCATGGACTTCCACACGAACATGTCGAGAAGACTGAAGCACATCGACACGCTATAGTCGTTATCAGGGTCAGTATTCATTTTCGCCTCGGTGTAGGACATTCAGTTCCCAACCTTGTATGGGTCCTTGGGATGAACGAAAACTTGCTCATCCTCTTCGAACCACCTCTCCATTGAATTGTACCCAATCTTGAACAGCCCAGTCAAGTCTCCATTCGAATCACCATAAACGATCACCGCCTCAGGTGCCCTTTTATCTCCAACTACAATATCGTATTTGGTTGCTCCATCCGGAAGACTTTGCTTGCTGTCGTCATCCAGGAACTTTGAAGGCAGCTCGTTGTTTGGAAAATAGTATTGTGGGTACCATTGGTGTTCCCATCTGCGCGCAGCAATAATCGGCTCATGTTCGATTACGATAGGGAACGGTACCTACACCAACTTCGCCTTACGGGTATCGACGATGAAAAAGCCTCCAAGAAATGCTCTGACACGTTTCAGACAATCTTCGATGTGAATTTTAGTCAAGTCAGGAGGTACGAAGACAGATGCAGGGGACATTTCTGCGCCGCAGATAAGCTTAGAGTAAAACATGGCTATATAGAGGGTAGGTAAGTACCAGGTGACCTTTACTAAGTCTGACCACGATCTGACTAAAGGACGAAAGGATGTATCCCGTCGTACTCCGGTCAGTTGGATTTTCACCAGACCAAAATTTTTGGCCGCAGAGAGGAGGTCTTCAACCACAATGTATTCTGCTGAGAGTTGTGATGATTATACGTCACTTCGCATCTCTTCACCTCCAATTCGAGAGAATCCTTTTCAAGAGCGTAATCTCGAGCGTGATGCATTATTTGCGTTTGGAGAATGTCCCAATGGGTATCATCTAGATCCTCTAATCCCCAAATTGCAATAATCCATGTCATCCCCATTACTCTCTCCCATAATTCTCTAACATTCTTCAAAATCTGCTCGCGGGGAAACTCGTCACTGTCACCCACTTCGCTCGATGCAGACAAACCATCAACAGACGGGGCCCGATCTCTGAGTTTTGTTCGCTGTAATCGCTCAACAAGGTCATCTTCTGCATCCATTTCCCAGCCACGGGCCGCTTTCCGTGCGCTTTCTATCGCCTCTCGGAATTGCCCTTTCCGTAGAACGAGGAATTCAGCGAAACGAAAGGCAGTGGAGGCAATTTCGTCCATCAACCCCGAAGCATCTCCATCATGCCTTGTCTCTGCCCAACACTTGAAGTTTCGCAGCAACGATGCGCGCACGCCTTCGGATCCACTATACCATTCGGCAGTGCGACTATATTCCCAGATGACCACATCCTTGTTGGTAAAACCTTGGAAGTACCAAGGGGGCAACGGCGACTCCAACAGACGAGACTCTGGTGCGAAGGCAATGGGAACACCCAATAACCCAAAGGAAATGGTGTTAACAATGGTGGAAGCCGGTATCACCCCATATACAAGGATTTCTTGAGGATGGTTTGTCCATTCCGACGCATAAGCATCGTGAGTCTGGTTCGTCAAATGTAATAACTCCATTCCGTAAAACACCATTCTCCTGTCTGATGCATTTCCAGGCAGTGATCTATCAAATTTCAACAATTTACGGAGGTCGATAATTGTCACTTTGACATCTTTCATTGTCGAGCTTCGTTTGATTGCTTCCCCAATTGCCCACGTCCATAGTGGGGTTGTTGAAATCCACGGACAGTTCGTGTCTGGGTTTCGAACCTTAAAGAAGTTGCGGATATGCGCTTTTATAGCATATTGAACTTTGAACGCATCAAAATTCAAGGGAAGCTCCCGGTTCAGTCGGTTATCGACAATGTTCCCGGACGACTCCCCAACATACTCGCGAGCTATGAAGTCATTGGAAAGGGTATGTTTCACGTGCGCAAGTTCGTCGTGGACACGGAATACGAATGGAGCTGCGTTGAGCAGATCCTCATATTCATGTAGAGGAACATCCCTAAGGTCTGGGAATTTCAAGCGCCTAGCGAGGTCCACCGTGTATGCAAAACCTTCTTTCATAGCTGTTAGTGCCCTGGTGGGTAAATCTGTTGGCCTTCAACTTTAGTGTCAGTACATAGACTTTATATTGGCAACTCACTCTATTGACAAGCCCCTCTTGGAGGAGTGAGAGGAGTACAGGTGGCCTTGAAGTGGGAGACTACTTTTGGAATGGCCATGGATAACTAGTAAGTTATTTATGCTGTTGGGGGTGTCAGTCAAGTCAATACTTATTACTCATATAACTCTGTACTATTTGAGCACACTTGACATGACAGTTCATTCAATGGCTGCACATTTAGTAGTGTTCAGGAAGTTGTCCATCGCTCATTCATTGGTCACTGTAGACAGGTGTATCCAGGCACTGTCAAGACCATGCTTGGCGCCCCCCGCTGGTGTCGGCTTCCCAAAGATCTTCATTTTATTGTAATCTTTATCTTACACAACCAAACCTTCATATAACCCATGTTCAAATGACTGAGTTCGGACAAGGGACAAAATTGACATATGAACTGAGTGTCAAAATCTGAATGCCAGGGCTCAATGCCCAAGAATAAGCAATGGCACATTCTTTTTGCCATCTCTTGCCTCAATTTATCTCTGTTCATCCCTAGTCTATAACTCTAGTCATGTGAGAGTCCAAAACAGGAAATTTGATTTGCTCATGTGATCTTTGTTGAAAAAATTTTCGTCGCCCATCTCTCTCTTGCGCCACCACCTCCGGTGCTCTTATGAGCTTTCATTCTCTGCAGTGAGAAAAGATGCTCTCATCCTCTAAAACTGGCCCTAGTATTGCTTCAATGTTGGACACAGCTACACCCAACTCCACCCTCAACATCTTGTCAAATTTTATCAACTTCAATGCTCTTCAACATGAAACAATTCTGATTTAGGACATTTGCAATGAACCTCAAAATCATCTTTCAATATATTGTGTGTATGAGAAGACTTCAACCCCAATGTTCAATATCTAGATATCAAATATTTGTGGAACCTCAGGAACTTCAAGCTTCGAGCGACAAGACCTAAATTTTCAAGTTCTCAAGTGCAAATTATGTAATTTAGTGATCTTCATTGGTATGTCCTGCATTTATGCCTTGGCTTGCATTCTTTCAATGTAAGTACTACTGGTAGTTATTAAATGTATCAGTTGTTTTATATGTACTTGATGTACTTACATAGTGAATATACATACATATTGCTTTTCTCAATTTATGTATGTAGCTTGGGACGAGCGGAGAAACAAAGAAAATGCCTGCCGGATTGTTTCGGAACGCGTGGCATGGCAGTCAAACCCTGCTTCAAAAATTTGAGCCTATGGCTCATTTGAGCTCTGGGTTAAAGTTACGGATTTTGCATTACATTCCAAAATTTCTACCCGCAGCATCAATTTCCTGTGCTCAACCTTTGTTTAATAGAACTGCACACCTGTGTATTGTTCTTTCTTGCTACACATTCCCTTTCAACCTAGTCTAGTTTTATTGACTTATTCTTTACCCTGGCGGTACTAAATGTACAGCCTCTATTAGTTAGTCTGGTGCTTCACCCCAATACACTGATTAGTTAGTATAAATACTCCTGTACTGTACTTTAGTTCCTCAGTTTAATTATTGACTTAGATCACCCTTGATCACTCACTCTGTCTTCTAAAGTCTTAAGGCTTATACCTTGAGCACTTCTGTCTTGACCTTAGAACTTATAAGTTCTTTGGTTTGCTCCTTGTCATTGGCCTCACCACTGAGCTCAGCCTGGCTGCTACTCATATCCTGACCTCTGATCTTACTCTCCGGGAACTAGCGGCATAACGGCAGTGTTGTTCATAACTTCACTACTGTCCCACTTGACCCTCTGCACTCCGGTACCGAATGGGCCTTGGCACAGCTTTACGGTATACATGATCTTAACAGTATCATTAAACTCACTCCCTTAATGTTGTACTGATCAATTTTCTATGCCTCCGAAAACTTGAGCTCAATCTAGAGCCAACTGTGAAGAAAACACTTTCTTTACCTCAGCACAATCTTTCGTCCCTTTCTTCAAATCCATTTCTGCTATTGGTTAACCACATCACCGTAATTGTGGTTCCGGTCTGGCAACAGTACCTACCATTTCAACGCTTGCTGAGGCAATGGACAAAGAACAGTTTGAGTATAGCACACTATACACAGGTAATGGTCAACCTGTGCAGGTCCTGACTCCTCATCAAGGACAGCTCGCCATGGTCATCCTGACTTGGGGCTGTTTGGCTACTCGATATGACACTCCTATCCTCCAAGCTCTAGCCCGGTGTACAGGCAAATAACCCCAATGTTGTGCTCCTTCTCATTCTCCTTGTGACCCTCCTCCTCATTTCAATTTGGAAGCTGGAGGTCACAATGAAGAAAATCCTCCAGTCAACCCCAAATTAGGCGTCGACAATAACAATCCAGAAAATCAAGACCCGGATGACAGCTCCGGCAATTTACCGCAAGGTGGGCCAGGTGGTCCTGGTGGTCCCGGTGGCTTGTACTCTGAGTTCTCCTAACACCCCCAACAAGCAACATACTATGTTGGAACTACTCTCTGGTTTCAAGGGTTTGATTGAAACCCTCGGTACTGTTCTTGCCATGCTCAACTGACCCTCGGACAGCTCTGAATCTAAGAGCAAGGTCAAAGAGCTGGAGGTATTCAATGGTCTGGACCCCCAAAAACTGAAAACCTTCTTTGTCAACCTCGCTTTGTGTAAGACCTGGGTCAGAATTGGTCTTAGGGTTAGAGGTGGTATGAGTAGTTTATGTTGTAGTGTGCTAGGAGCAGGCTGGAGCTCAAAGGGAGCTACGGGAACTGTGACCGAGGACTGGAATGACCTAGTAGTAGTATGGAAGTGTAATGTGTGACCCTTGAGGAGGTTCCTGAGTGGTCCAGGGAGGTCCTTAGGACAATAACGGATGGGAGTTGGCAAACCTGGGAACTGGGAAACATAGAAGAGGGTGTGTATTGGTTCCTGAGTGGTCCAGGGAGGTCCTTAGGACAATAACGGATGGGAGTTGGCAAACCTGGGAACTGGGAAACATAGAAGAGGGTGTGTATTGTGGGTTATAGGAGCTATGAACATCAATGTTATGAAACCGGATCTAGTTCGTCACACGAATCAGACCCGTCTCAAGGTACAACGGGAGGTAGTGGTGTCTTCGGGGAATGCCTCGAATAACGTATCTCACTGAGGTCCCAAGGGAGTGAGGGTGAAAAATCTATGTTTTTGGCTTCCTACCTACCACCTATGTACCAGTTCATTGTACCTACCCTAGATCTATCAATACTATAAACGGTAGTGGAATTCCGGACCTCGATCAACATGGTACTCTAAAACTTAGATGCTGAGGGAATAAGGCCGATTTGGCTTTACGGTTCCGGCAGGAGCACAGGAGCACAGGATTTGTCGGGTTCCATGTGCAGGAGCATACGGAGCTCGACAACATAGGACTGTTAAAGCTAGTATAGCATGTGAACTATAGGAGTGGGAGCTCCTAATGGAAGTGTGAGCCTGGGAAGGAGGTCCCGGGATGAGAGAGAGTAGTAGCTGGTGTTCCCAAGTGGTGGATGTGGTAACAGAGAAGCAATACACAGTTGGATGTTGTGGGGAGCTTTGACGTTACTTGGAATCAAGGTCCCAGGACTTGTGGAGCAAGTAGGGAGCTTAAGGATTCATTGGGGTGGTTGGCTCGCTAAAACGGTAGACATTTGGGGAGCTTTAGAATTAGTTGAGGGAGGTTGAGAACTCACTCAGGATGCTTAGACGTGAAGTAAAATGTGAGGCCCTGGCACAGAAGGCCTGCTCTGGTCTTACCCAGACTGGGCCTAAGCGAACGCGGTAGCCGCCTAGGCCGTACGAGGAGGTATGGGATAGTGCCGATACTGGTGAGGGGAGCCTAACCAGGGGTAGTTGTGGAGCTTGAGTAGACCTAATAGCAGGTCCTAGAGGTGTAGAACGTAACGCGTAACCACCGCTTCGATGTGGAGGGGAGGTGTAGCCGATACGAGTGGGAAGCTGTGGGGAGCTTAGGGAGCAATGAAGCGGACTTGGGAACCTAAAGGGAGGTTCCAAAGGGATGAAGGACGAATTGTAGAGCCTCGACGTAGATGGTGAGTCGAAGGAGAGGCGTAGATAATACGAGGATTGACAGAAAGAGGCCAGAGATGAGAAACAGAGAGGAGAAATAGAGTTGAGGTGAGACAGAGATAAAGGAAACAGATAATGAGGAAATATATGACAGTTGAGACGTGTCAGGCCCTGTTAGCAAGTACTAGTAGACTGTACTAAAGGGACCAAGCCAGGTAGGAAGAGTTTCCAGGTAAGATTTGACAATAACACGCTGGGGAGCTCTGAGGGGAGTCCCCAGCCTATATACTGTACATGAGGCTGTCAGGTACATATGTCATATGGCTACTGGAGTGACAGGTAATATGTATCGTGAAGATCGTAAGGATGGTGCATAGAATATCGGAAACATGTATAAGTGATGAACCAGAGCTCTGGAAAGGAAAGGGAAAGGTCCGGAGAAGCAGGGCATGACATAAAAGCATTCATTGGATTGTGTAGACCATTGTAGAGACAAGAGACAGAGATGGACAGATTGAGAGTAAAGAGACAGAGAATAAAGGAAAATCTGTATAGGTAGCAGGTATAAAGGGACTGGACCTATGTTAAAGGGTGTGTGATCAAAATATACCACACTAGGCTTTTGGACGTTACAGAGCTATTTAAATAGGTACAGAGAAGTTAACAAGAAAACATCAGGGGATCGGGTGAGCGTAAGGTAGTAATTGAGATTAATAACTGATGGGGATAGGAGATGGTGTGTGGCATTGGGGAAGTTCTGAAGCCTTAGTTTGGGGTGGGAGCTATAGTGAAAGCTGAGGGTAGGTGATAGTGAATGGGGGGGGCTTTGGGAAGCTTGGGGAAGTAGGGATGACAGGTCCGGTAAGAGTAAGAGGTCCAGAGGGAATGTTCAGAAGGGTTCAGCAATGGGGAAGAGGAGTCAGGGCATGACACCCATAAGCATAGTAGACATTAATTATCTAACAATCAATGAACACAATCCCAAACCAATGAACTTTTTTAAAACAGATACCTGTTGAGATATGGCTATGTATTTGTCAATTTGGAATCCACTCATTAAAAGCACTTGCACAGGTCTGTATGATGCTGCTGCAAGTACCTGCTTATGAATGCGTGTTTGAATTACAAACATTTCAAAAAAGTTGAATCATTAACTGATGCAGGTGAAGCATGGACAGAGGCTGGTGGGAGTGTGTACCCACTAATCAAAATGATATACCTGGGCATGGTAGGACAAACAAGCAAAGACATTGACAGCAATTGCATAGGAGAAGAGAATAGTTTGATGATGCTGAAGTTCACCCACTATGTTGTAAGCATGGTGAATTTGGAGAAACTAATCATAATTGACACAGTAATGGGAGCCGACTTACTCTACATTAATCATATAAGTTATTAAACCTCTGAACTCTGGCTGTAAGACAGGCTGCCATCATGAATGGCAGATGGGATGTGGTTTTGCAAAGACTTGATATTAAACATCTGTGACTGGTCAATACCACATGGCAAACATGATGAGAGCATGTGATTTGCTCCAAGTGCTGTTCATTACATGGAGTAATAAGGGAAGGAATGAAAGTCAGGGTTTGAAGGAATGGTCAAATGGATCTTGTACTGTGGTAACATTGCTTAGTAACAGTAACTGTGGCATATTGGTTACAAAGTATGAATCTCAGAGGCTTGTAGCTTTTCCAGGGAAGTTCAAGCAGTCAAAGGAGTTGCATGTTGAAGGAATATTATCACCATTCATGGACAACAATATGCTGAACCAACCATTTTCTGATATGCTTGTGAAATATGTGGGCCCAATACAGTTGCTGAAAATAAACCAAGTGATGACCATTTGAAAGCTCTATTAACCACAGTCACTTTAGAACATTGAAGAGTTTATGTCCTGAACTGGAAGTCATCAGAGTAGACAACCAAAGATGGAGAAACAAGCAAGGATTATGGAACAAGTATATGAATTTGTAGACACAAGCTTGATGTAGAGCTGTAGAGACAGTAGTGACTAACAAAAGATGATCCCTTAGAGTCAGTTTGATGTCTAGAGTTGCCCTGACTTTACTAGTGTCAGATTTCTATATACAGTAATTGATCTCTTGTGTGACAATGGATGTCAGCAGCTATTCGGCAAGATATCGAAGCGCCCCCTAGTGCCCATTTGGCCCTTCTTCAAATTGTTTCCCGACATCCCGCCCCATCCCGCTCCCATCCTGCTCTCATCCCGCTCAATGCAGTGCACAATGTGCACACTGAGAATGTGTCATTTTAACACATTTTACTTCTGCCTATTTAAATATACCATAACGAAAACTGATTGTTGTCAACACAAAGGAACTGAGCACTACTGAACACCTCTGAGCAAGCTGGTAAGGTGATGATGGATGGGGGGAACAGTGATGGGAATGAACCATCATCATAGCAAGCAGTCTGTCACATCTTGTCACAATTACCTCACATTTTCATAAGTGATCAATTACTGTATATAGGAATCTGACACTAGTAAAGTCAGGGCGACTCTAGACATCAAACTGACTCTTATTTACGAATGTAGCAATAGTACAGACACAACCGCGTACAGATCATAAAGCGCTTAACGTGTGAAAAAATGCACAGGCGCTTGGTAAAGACCGGGTGGCAAAAGGTGATAGCTTCACGGTTCACCGTAACTTCGGGCCGAGCGTCTATCACAAGTCAGTTTGACGCCGCACCGCCTCGACACAAGAGTTCGCTCGCTGTTCTTTTTTCTCAAGAACTTGCTTGTCACCCCCCTTGTTTCACCCTCCCTTGCCTGTTCTATTTCTTTCTACTTCCTCGCTAGTGCCATTCATAGGTATGCATATTAATTTTTCCAGCATTTTGATAAGTTTTCATCGGCTGCAACGCCATTACTTTTAGTACCATTGTTTCGGGCCCCAGGCGTGTGGTACCTCTTACAATGTCCAACCCGAGCGATCAACAAGATGCCTCCGATTCCAAACTCTCGAGCCGGGAATCTTCTCCGACCATAACCCAACTGGTCGCCGTAATTATCTGTTCTTGCCATCTCCCAATCTTCTTCCCAATTTTTTTGTTAGGATACAGGCGCTGCCAATCAAGTTCCATTGAGTCCGAGTCTCGGCCCCGACTTGGAACAAAATGCTGGCACATCCTCCAGCGAACTAGAAGCTGCTCTCGACCCTTATCAACTACGAAATGGAATCAGCACGGACCAAGATCTTTCGGCGCTGCGTCATCGTAAAAAGAAAGGCAAAGCGGTGGCCAAATTTCAGGATCAGCAGAATGAGGTCTGTCGCTTTAGCTTTTCTACGTCGTTTTTAATCTCATGGTAATTCATAGCTCATTAACTCGTTACTTACACCTATGCAAGAGCATACTGAGACCGCGCGTCTGGAAGCAGAGGATAATAGGCTCCCTGTACGTCCTTTGCCCCTTTCATAGTACAATTTATAGCTTTATTTTACATAGGTCAAAATTGCCATCTACGCAAGTATGGCTGCCAACCTTGGGCTTTGCGTCTTGCAGTGTACGTTTCTGTGCTACTTATTTCACGAAATTCAATCCTTATCACTCCTTGCCACATAGTATACGCTGCCATATCGTCCGGATCCTTTTCTCTATTAGGTGTGTGCTCATCAGGTTTACTTCTGCTCAGCGCCTCACGACTCAACGTAGCCACTGGTATCGATTCGATATTCGACATTGGAAGCAATGTTCTACTTTGGTTTCTCCACCGCAAAGCCACACGATTAGACGTCAACAAATGGCCCGTCGGCGGTGCAAGATTGGAAAATATTGGCAATATTGTGTATGGATTCCTGTGAGCAAAACTTCTTTGTTGTTGCGTTTTGCTGCTGCTCACGTCAATCATATTCAGCATGGGCGCTGTCAACCTTGTCGTTATGGTCGAATCCGTGCGAGACCTTGTCACACACAATTCCAACAGTGACACGAATACTTTCCATCTACCGTCGATTATTGCTGTTGCTGCCGCGCTAGGTGAATTTTATTACTCCATCGACCCTTACTCGTTTTTACTGTCAACATAACTGACTTCACTGCTTCACTTTTACGTATACAGGTGTTAAAGTGTTATTGTTCTTCTACTGCCTTTCAATCCGGAAGAGATCCAGTCAAGTACATGTACTATGGGAAGACCACCGGAACGACATATTCCTCAATGGATTTGGTGTTCTAATGTCCGCAGGAGGTAGCAAGCTTCGTTGGTGTGCGTGATTTTCACTCATGATTTTGTTGAAACAAATGCTAAACACGTCTGCTCATAGGGCTCGATCCCACCGGCGCCGTCATAGTGAGCGCCTTGACTATCTTTTGTCGATGTCAATACTCATGCTTTCATCTTCCTTTTCACAATCCCAGATCGGTGTAGGCATTCTTCTAACATGGGGCCGCACCGTCTACCGCGAATTCGAGCTCTTAGCAGGGAAATCAGCTCCGAACGACTTCTTGAAGCTATTGACTTATAACGCCATGACATTCAGCGAGGATATTGAGAAGGTAGACACTGTCAGGGCATATCATGTACGCTTGCGCTCTTGTGACTTTTATCAGCACTCACCTTCTTCCTCAGAGTGGCTCTGTACGTCGCTTGTTATCTCCTAGGATAGAATGCTTCGGACTGCTGACACCCATGCTGCGTCCAGCAATACTTCGTTGAAGTTGATATCGTCATGAACTCCAACACACCATTATGGAAAGCCCACGATGCGAGTCAATTGTTACAAGACCTTATAGAAGCTTTGCCCAATGTCGAGAGGGCTTTCGTTCATGTGGATCATGAGGCTACTCATACACCTGTACGTCCTTTACATTTCAGTTCTTCAGCGTTTTAAACCCATAATTGCTCTTTCGTTTACCTCCTTAAATATGTCTTTACGAACTGACACTGCTGAAACATAGGAACATAGAAAGGTTGTCTACGGATGACAACTGGATTCATCTGAATCGGACTCAAGGAAGAAGACAATTCAGATATTCTCTTGTACAGATTGCTGTCCTTTCCTTCACCAGTAGGCAACCCTGCGATTTGAACTGCGCGAACTACCATACTAACCCAAATCCTTATCATGAAACATTCGGTTTTTGGATAGGAATATATATATCCATAATACATGTACTTTCCTTCTTACATACAGCGTGGGTGCTCGAGAATTACCTTTACTTGCTCAGTCTGGTTGCCTGCTACTGCAGTAACTGCACTGAGCTTCCGGTCTGTCGGAAGTCGTGCTTGCCGTGTCACCATTGCCGTTTCAATCGAGTGTTGGATCCTTCGACGCCGGCTCTGTATAGGTGAATGTTCCTCAATACTCTTCAGTTTGAATGAGGCCAGTGTCAACATGGCATTCATTGCCCTCGGTACTGGCAATTGCACTGGGTGTGAAACAATAGATATCGAAGTATTAGGGACCGGGATGGACTTGAATATCAAGCATCAATTTTTGACTGACAATGACCACGATGGGCTTGAGTCGGAACTGACAATTTCAACAGGAGTGAGCTACGACTGTATACATGACATGATTGTGGGAATTCTAGCCAGCTATTCTTTTTTGTTTCTTTCATTCGCAGTTTCACGGACGTACGAAGATCTCTGATCCTCCTCTTGTTCTCTCTGCCTTGACAGACAATCTATATATATATTTACCACTTTGACGAGGTTATGTGGTCACCAGCTTTCTATGTTAATTGACCATGGCATTCACCATCTTTCGTGCTACGCGCTACATTGGACAATATTTGAAGTCCTTAACCACTTTCCGAGGCCTCAGATATATCAGCTCCTATCGTACAGCTCAGGTGTGTTTGAGGCTTCTTTCCACGTAACCCAAAATATTGACCAATTCATGCATCCAGCAGGATAAACCGACAAACCTGAACTCAGATCCAGAGTACTCAGATCCATTGTCTTGTTCTGAAGACCACGACGCCACGATACCTTTTCCGACATCAAAACTACGTGTATTTGATCTTCCTAAAGGCTTCAGACCTACCTTGCTAAAACGGCCAGACTATATTGAAAAAGCTCTTGAACCTTTAGCGAAAGTCATTGATCAAGACTCCCTTACGACGCTGTATCTGAGTATGGATGCAGAGTGGAATATTCGAAGACGAAGCGGGGTCTCAATTATTCAACTTTGTCCTCATATCGATCCAACGGTAGTCTATATCATCGCAGTGCGTATTTTTCTAGGTTACCTCTCTAGGATATCCAACCGTCCCTAAACTCCAGGTTCACCAACTTTCCTCCCTCCCCCCTTCGCTACTACGACTTCTAACGTCCGAACGCGTATGGAAAATCGGGTCACGTATCAAAGGTGACCTGACCCGCCTCCGAAAACAATTTCCCTCTCAGCTGCATGACTCAGTTCGTTTTTCTACCATCGATCTCAAAGAATATGCACTCGCCGGCAGATTCATACAGCCAAATCAAAGTGGAGCATTGGCTTCGCTGTGTGAGACCGTTCTAGGGCAGCGTCTTCCTAAAGACCAAGATACACGTGCCAACAACAGCTGGGAATACCTGACTATCTCACCGTCATTATTGCATTATGCCGCTTGTGACGTCTTGGCGTCACGAAGGATATTCGAGAAGATGTTGGGCGACCAGGTAGACCGTTCGGTACCACCGGATGAAGTCAAGTCCGCATTGGAACAAGATCCAGTTAGAGAAATACAAGCACAGATAATAGAAACAGGCGCTACTGCTGAATTATGCCATTTGAGGGTTTGAAACCCGTCGTAATCGTAAACTCACGGTCGGTGGTGGCGTTTAGAATCATTGGGGATATTGCAGATGAAGGGATAGGTAAAATCTAGTTTTCTCATTTGAGGCGCATGCCTGTGAATCTTTATTTTCTACTCAAAATCCAAGTCCCGTCGCATACGCTTCAATTGAGCTCTTCTCTCTATCCAGCCAGTCCGCCCAAGGTCCCCGGTGCGGGCTGCGTTCTTTCTGATGCTCGTTGGTCCAGAATTATCCGAGTCTGCACACTTTCTCCCGTCACAAACCAAAATGCCGCCAACATGTGATGCCCGTCGAATGGGAAATGATCTAACTGTCAAAGTTGATGATGCTGATGTTCCCTGATGCTCCCCGAATGAATAACCTGGCTTGGTGGATAATCAGTGATCAGAACAAAACAAAACCTCAACGACATGGAGGTTCCCTTCATGGAGAGACAGTTACCGAGCACAACGGTAAATCACAGAACTCGACCTTGTATTCTATGACGACCATCTGTCACCAAGGGAAGATTTTGCATAATCGAATCACCAATTGGCATTCTATATCCTCTCATTTTCATAGCACCGTCCGTTGCTCCCTGTCTGAAGCTGTGTATTTTTAGTCGTCGCCTCCTGGAACTGAGGCGTTGACGTCCAATCACTGATCACCAGTTTCTGTTCGATGGTTTAGTACAGACTTCTCAACGAAAATCAAGATAATCCTCGACGGACCCACACGGATTCAATACAGAACTAGTCTGTTCTCCGCTGATATCCCCCAGCATGTCACACCTCGTAAATGTTGACTATGAGCTATTCAGGAGAACAATTGTTTGGTCTCTTCGGGTTCCGACGCGCCCGCATGCACATAATGTGTTTCGCGTTAACCATTATCTTTCACTGGCTCAGTGGCAAGGGCAGTGTTTGCGAGGTTGCCAAGCTACTATGAGCTACTATAAAACCACGAGAATACCTATTCTCTAGTCCTCCAGCAGTCTTTCTCTCTTTTCGTTCTTCTTATTCATAGCCTTTACTTTCTTTGAGCCAGGAGCTCCGTACTCTCTTTCCACTTCCCAAGCAGGTTTTTTTCATTCATTTTTCGTGTTTATTCATTTCTCCTCGTCGCGATGACCAGAACCAACGTCCTCTTCCTCCTTTCTGCCGCCTTGATGGCATCTGCTGCTCCACTCGAGAAGCGTATAGCTCAAACAATCGCAGACTCGACTACTGCTTGGGTTGCCGCTTGTGTATGTCGGTCTTTCCATTTTACCTCCAGCTCTTGACGTTGACGATACAATAACTACTAGACCGCAGCAGGTGGAGCCGGACAATGTAGTACCCTCTCTCAGACAGCATTCACGACTCTTTTGGCTGCTGGTGGTAACTGTGATCAGCAGAACGCTGCTGACTCCATGATCGACCTCGCGAAAACTTTGAACAATGACCCTGACATGATCAATCTGGCTCAGATTTTTGTTCAACAGCCTCGTAATGCGGTATGCTGCTTCTTTTGTGATACCTTTTTTTCGACCTAGACTTCTGTTTTATCCAGCCCGATAGTCTCCAGGTCCCATACTGTCAAACTGCTCCTAAAAATGCTGAGCTCAACGGATTGTTCCATTGTCAGTTCGCCAGCTCAGACTTTACCCAGTTCAGCGGGGATCAGACTGGAAATTTGCCTGTTGGACTTTCGGCGGTCAATCCTCCTGGTTCTTGTCCTGCTCTGAATACCCCGGTGCCGGATGGTGTTCAGTTGAACACTCTAGTCACAAGTCCTGGAACTCCGTGAGTTATTCCCTTCCCAAATCATACTTATAATATTCTCATCTTCTTTTTAGTGAGGGAGGTAGTGCGGCTGGTAGTTCTGCTTCTGCTCCCGCAGCTAACTCTCCCGTTAACCCCTCTGCATCTGCTGCCGCTGCAATCGCACCGTCGACCTCCACTACTTCCGATGTCGGCGCCGGAGTAGCACCCGCAACAGGAGCTTTCACCGTATCCGCTGCTGCTGCTCCCACGGTCTCCAGCACTGTTGCTGCAGACTCTAGTTCGGCGTCTGCATCTGATTTCCAGCTCCAAAATGGCGAGGATGCGATCAAACTGAACTCTCAATTCGCTAGTCTCACTGCCACTTCGAACTGCACTGATGGTCAACAGGCATGTGTTGGTGGTGGATTCGCGCAATGTGTCGGAGGTACTTTCCAGATTACCCAGTGTGCGGGTGGAACCCAGTGTTTTGCTCTCCCTCTCGTGAACAAGCCTGGAATTGTATGTTTTTCTTCTCCCGAACAATGATAGCTAGAAGAATATTAATGACTATCATTCTCCGTTACAGTCTGTCACATGCACCTCCCAAGCTGATGCTACTGCTCGTATCGCCGCCACTGGTGCTACTACATAAACAAAGAGCGCATTGTGATTCCCATGACGTTGCAAAACGACGCTGATGAGGACGGGAGGATGGAAATTTGATGATAATCTGCTGTGACATTATAGTACGTAGAAGTTGCAGATTGTGCACTGTGTAGATAGATCATAATTGCTGCTCGTGTTCTGTGTCCCTTCTTCTGGAGTAAAATTAATTAACCTGGGGTTAGCAATCTTAGAATCACCAAGCCAATTTTGTGACGTCCTTGCTCGACGCTTGTCAATGTCATGAGGTCGATCCATGAGTTTTCTGATTGGGACCTGTGCATGCTTTTGCCTGCTGCATGTCTTTTTACAGAGAGACTTAGACTGGAACCGACAGAAATGTTCCCAGACCCAGACTTATATGAAGGAACATCAAGGGAGAGTCTGGGCCTAGGCTGGATAACATGCAAGGAATGCTGAAGAGGGATGAAACTTTGACTGAAACTGTGAGGTTCAGTTGAAGAGTTCAAATTGATCGTCACAGGAAACCCATCTGGGCCCGAGGTGACTTGTAATTACAGAGAATCAGCATGGCATCCCTGTCGGGTACGCTCGGATTTTCTCGCGAGAGCTTCCGATCATCAAGGTACCATTTTTGGCCAGTGCCGTAAATCGGCTTATCAAGGCATCATCGGAATTTCTTGCAACCACCCCGGCCACAGTTTATCAGAATTTACCTTTTTTCGCCCCAACACTCTTCCGATACTGTCACTTTGGACGTATATAAAGAAGTGTATGAATTTGACTCGTTCAATTATCTCAAGATGCTTAATTTTCCTGCAGAACCTGACTCCCTCGATTTTGACATCATTGGTTCCACTGCTTTATCTACTCCTGCCTACTCTCCCGTCCCTAGTAGGACAGAGATTTCTCTTGATGCTAAACATCTTTCTCCTCATGGCCCTTCATGGGTCTATAAGACAAAACATATGTCAATTGATTTGGGAAGACGTTTATGGGGAACGAGCTCACCCGCCTATGGTCTTCATGATAAAATCGAGGGTTCAATAAAACTTTCTGGGCCTCATCCTGAACTCATAGAAGACATAAGTGTCACAGTGAGCTTTCATTGCTACTCGTTAATTTTTCTGTCCTCATACGCTTTTAGTTGGAAGGCAACTTGGTGACAACAGTACTCGGTGACGGTGGCATAGCCAGAAGCAATACATTGTTCATGCATCACGCAATATTCCTTCCCCTATCCTCTCATCCAGCTGCAGGAGACGAATATCCATTTTTTATCTCGATACCCTCGGAAATTACGCTTCAAGGGGTAACGGCACTGACCCCACCTTCTTTCTACCGTTTACACCTTGGTGTCACAGGAGAGATCTCATATTCATTGAAAGTTACAATGACCAGGCAAGCTAGTCGCATGTCTTTCAAACATGAGCCTACCGACACGTGAGTATGATCTAGGGTATCGTAAATGTTTGTTCTCTAACCTCCCGTCTCGTTATAGTCAAGCCATCTCCATTCTATATTTCCCTAAAACTCGCCCATCTGACCCTCCACTCGCGGATATTCCGAAACCCCCATCAGACCGTGATCCACACTTTGAATCTCCAAGCGTGAATATTTCAGAGCATGTCGACACCTTCCCACTATCTCCTCGATGGTCACCTGCATCGTCTCATGCCAAACATCCCTTGACAGATCTTGAAGCTTCCAAACACTCCATCTTCGTACGTCAATTTATTTCTCACAATTTTCATTTTCTCACTCAAACACGCGCCTTCTCCAAGTTCTCAATACCTGCGCCACAATCATTCGCTTCCGGAGAACCTATACCCTTCTTCCTGAGCCTCGTATTCCCCGATAGTCCCGCCCAAGCCGCATTGTATACCAAAACCATCACGGTCACACTCATGAAGCAACTCACTGTCCGTTCTGCCAAATCACCCTTACGGAAACTATTTTCCCGGTCTAAAAGTCGGGTTTCGTCTCCGAAATCTTCCAAAAGCTCAACACCTCTCCACTCACGGAGTGCTTCCCCTGTTCCTTCCGAGGACGACAGCGATGACGCTGGCTCGCACTCCGACTCTAGTTCATTGTCTACCGCGAATCTTGATGCCTATGGTCCTCCCGTCGTCCGACGATGGAAGTTGACCAGCGGTCATCTAGAGACACGTAGCGAGTATTCAGAGGGTGTATATCTGCTCCGAGGATGGATATCCGCCGGCGAGTTGGGTAGAGGGTGCTCATGGACGGTCGGACAGATAGCCCGGTTGCAGTACTTTCTCGTGGTTGAGATTGCCTCGCCCGCCTGGATGGAAGATCATATTCCTTCGTTCCATTTGGAAAAGGAGATAGAGATTACGACAGATTGTTGGGAGACAATGAACCGGGAATTACAGTCAATGGGTGGCGTACCCACCCCAGCGTTGGGCCTTGAACGTTGTTTATTGGAAAGGGAGTCTGATTATTATGAAGTCATATAATGTCAACTATGTTATTTTGAAATCCTTAAAAAACGATTGTCCATCATAGGTTCGGACACTGATGAAATTGACTTGGATGCCTGCAGTGCTACATCCTACTGACGAGGACCAGATTGAGAAAGTCGTCGACTAAACTGTCTGTATATTCACCGCTTATCTTGCACTTTATGTCGATTTGCACGAGGGAGCCAACAGAGAGTATACTCTCCTTCAACCTTCCCTCAATTTAAGTTCTTCTGAAAAGGCTTCGAGGACAGACATGAATTATAGCAGGCGATCCCGTTAGACCACTCCGGCAAAGTTACGCTACAACTCAGACCTTCCTCAAATTTCAACTTCAGCCAGGCTTCAACTCCTCCTCACTCAGAAAAGCTCAGATAGACCCGTATTCAAGGTACTCTATACATTTTTCAAGCGATTTAAAATTGCAATCTTTCAGTGGCTTGTACTTTACGGCTTCCTTCTTTTACCTGTTACGCGAGAGTCATAATCTCTACTCGAATAGAACTGACGGTATACTTCTGACTTCTGAGTTGCTGAGCAAGAGTCAGGAGCAGTCAGGAGTAGCTAGTGATGTAGTGATGAGGTATATGGATTGGAACTCTTCCTCGACAGTGCATGTTTCATTTTTTCGAACCAACAACGTCGTTTCCGGAGAAAATTTGCGCTTCACGCTAAATTCAACATCAACTCCCAAAGAGCGTTCGACTGTACTATCGCAATCTTTTTCTGACTTTCTATGCATGGGTCGTCATCGTGTAGACTTTAAAGTGAGGCCGATGTTCAATGTCACTCGAAGACTGAACAGTGCCCCTTTTTTACTTGCATCTCAAATGAAACACAAAGACTAAGATTATGACTATGACTTAATTTTGAATCGGGAGGTCCAACCCTCTGGCTATAAATGCGCTGCATTTCTCGTATTCGAAATAACCCATACACAATAAGCACTTCGACCTATTTGCATCCATCACACAAACTCCTACAATTCGCTTTGACATGATGCGATCTTGCGCTTTAATCACTATGCTCTTCACATCAGCATTATCCAGATATCTATCTGTTTCCGATCAACGCGATTCTACAGAGGCGATCGTTGCATCACTTTCTGCCTCCAACCACCACGGGGCGCCTTTTCCGCCTGGGTCTTCTGGTTCAAGCGCTGGGTGGTATTACGGTGACGACCCTTCTTCATCCTCAGTAGATGGTCTTCCGTGGTTAGGAGACAAGGTATGCCAAATCTGATCCCTTATGCATCCTTTTCCTGAGATCTTTGCCTCTGACAGGATCTTTGCGCGGTTTTAAAGAAAATCCCTGATGCAATTCACTGCCCCGTCACCAAATCAAAACCTACCAAAACCTACGGCAGACGATCAGCTGCCTCTACGCCTACCGTTTCAGCAACTCCTACACCGTCATATGTCACGGTATTCAGCGGTCTCGATGCATCCATCGAAGGCTCTGGTTATATAACATATGGATTAGTTGATACCAACGCTGGTATGAATGTTTATCAATTTATTTTAGTCTCCCTAATTTTTTGAAATTTTAGATTGCGAGGCGTTCTGCAACACCGTGTCAAATTGTATTTTCCTAAATTGTACGTTTGCCCCGTTTCGTATTATTCATATATTTACTCGTCAATTCAATCAGCGTACTACGATGTGAATGGAAAGGTAATACGAACACTTCACGTGATACTACGAATCTTACATGCTCTTATTTAGGATGGTAGTCCCAAGCTTACTTGTTCCTTATATTCGGTCGTACACACTGCAGCTGACGCAACGAATAAAGGCGGTCAGACAGAGCCTAATGGATTCGTTGACTACATTTCAGATAGTGCCGGTTATGCACTGAGCACTTCATCATAAAGACACAATTCTTCCAATATCTACTATATGCATCCGCAGTTGAAATCTGACATGTCAATGGACATTTTCGTACTAATATATTTCTTTCACTCAATTACATTACCAGATTACGATTTTCAGGGAGCTAGCAGGCCATACGCCATTTAGTTCAACAACCACAGCCAGACCCAATCTATGTACATTTGTCAATATATCACCAAAGGGACATGTCTTGGGAGAAGTAAACTCGAGCCAGTAGCTTCGGATGTTGACACTTTGGAAACTGGCGTCCAAAGGTGTCAGCGAAGCGAAGTGATTCCGCATATCGCTTCTCAGCAGCGGACTGGCTCGAGTCTATGGGAGAAGAAAGTTGTCATTTTGTGCTGGCAATTTTCAGGATGAACACCCATCCTATACTGTGGATGTCAACAAATGCATGTTTTGGGAAGAAATTTGCAGAAGTATGCAATAATAACACATTGCTGTGTTCAAAGTTTCCCCTGGAAATTCAATGCAACTGATAAGAAGGGAGAAGCATTAATGCAGTGAATTTCTAGAGGAACCTTTGAACACGGCAATGTGTTGTTTTGTTGGTTGTTGTCCCCACAACACAGTTCATGAAAAAGGGGGAACCTTAATAGCCCACCGCGAGGGTCGAACTCGCAGCCTTCAGATGACCCTTGGACCAATTGTAAAAGTCTGACGCTCTATCCGATTGAGCTAGGCGGGCCTTATCATTAGTGCGGATATTCAATTCTTAAGAATTCGTCAACAAGACAGTGATTATATATACTGTTATAAGTACACTCTTTTCCTACAGTCACCTACTCCTCCCACCCCCCAAGTCCCAGCTCCCTATCTCTCTTTGCCCTCTTCATCATCTTCCTCATATCCTCTGTCATCCCCAACCACTCCCCCATCCCACCAACCCTCTCCACAAGCTCCTCCTCCCACCTCTCTTCCATTTCTTCCCTCTCCTCTTTATCCTTTTTTTCCCACTCAATTTCCTTCCTTGTCTTCTTTCGTGAAGGCGGAGCAGGAGGAAGTGGCGGAGGTGTACGCCTGTTGGGGTGTAGAGGTGCAATCCGAGAAAGGAACGAACGAGAGGACTTGAGGTAGGGAGAGTATGCAGTTAGGCTCCCGACTGCGCCGTTAGTAGTAGTGGGCGTAGTGTTTCCTCCACCGCTCCTATTACCCCCTCTAGGTATCGGACTCTTAAATTGAGAATTCGGCATAGAGTTGACTCGTCGAATGAGATCAGACATTGGCGTTGACTTGCGTGCGGATTTGGGTGCGATGGTGTACCGAGAAGTTAATGAAGGGTATTTGAGATGCTTTTGATCTGGAGCAGGTGTATCAAGTGTCGCTTGTATCGAAGAGCTGTTTGCCATGTACGGTCGAGAAATAGGCGTCTGTGGTATATTATCAGGTCGAGAAAGTAATATGTTCTCCTGCAGCTTCAATCAGTATACGCTACGGGACCATCGTGAAAGAAAAACTCGCTTTCAGGGATCCAATGCCATCAGTAGCTGTAACGTGGCCTTCCTCTTCTCCACTGACCACTCTCTTCTTGGCGTTTGATTTCGGCTTCGTATTTGACTTCGTTGTTATGATAGAAACCGAGTCAAGTACATCCCTCCCTCGATTCTCCATATACATCCCTGAGACCGCATCTTCATCTTCATCTTCAGACATTACCACCCTCCCTTTCTTCCCTTTCTTGCCCTTCTTCAAACTCGATTTACTCGAAGTCGACTGGCCCATATTGACGTCTAGGTCCAGGCTCCCACTCAAGTCGACTACGCCGTCAGCCGCACCGAATGCGTCACGGGCCTCGTCGTCACTCTTACGCATCTTCTTCCACGTACCCTGTCTTGGGACCTCGTTCACATCATCCAAGTCATCTCCCTGTCCATCAGAGGCATCTCGAGCTCGTTTGCTTCCAGGTGAACTACGCTGAGGCTGAGCATAAGGTTGAGGTGTAGGCGAAAAGGCGGCTGAAGTGTTCCGAGGAGGAATCGTTATCGTAGACATGAGCATTTCGTCGATGTCTTCGTCATCCTCGATGAATTCGCGACTTTTTGACACAGCTTGAACCTCCTTCTCTCTTCCTTTTCCTTTAGCCTTGGTAGAGGACCTGGTAGACTTGCCCTTGTCTTTCGACGTCGCCGTTTTATCCTATGAGAAGTAATGAGAATCAACAAATGAGCATCTATGAAAGTACCCACCTTGTCGTTCGCCTTCGATTTTGATTTCTTCCCTTTACCTTTCGGCTCAGCACCAGTCCAGTCTTCGCCGTCCATCATGTACTCGTCATCATCATCATTCACTTTCTTCTTCTTCGTCCGTGATTTCTTCGCTTCGGGTTGCACAACAGGAGAAGGAACAGGAGGAGGAGGCATCAAGACAGAATCTATGACTCTTGTCGTGTGAATTTCTCTTGAGTTGGTGTTATTGGTATTGTTGTTAGGAATGTTAAGATCGTTGTCTAGCGGGAACGGAGTTGAGGAAGGGTCTGCAAAGAACGGCGCAGGTGTAGGTGGAATGTTCGGACCTGAAAGATCTCTGTGAGCTCGAAGGTTGAATGACTCTGAGACGGCGGAAGTAGAAGCAGATGAAGGAGGATTGGGCAGAGTTTCGATTGCAGGGATATCAAAGTCTTCTGAAGGAGTAGACTGTGGCGGATCAGATGGGGGTAGCATTATTAAAGAAGCTCGAATGCCATTCCGAGCAAGAGTAGGGGAAGTGGCAACGACGGGTAAAGAATATGATGAGTTTGGATCAGGATCTGAAGAATCGTATCGCATATGATTACTTGTTGTAGCAGCGGTGGTCAGAGAAGAAGACTTTTTCGTTGCATTCTTCGATTTCTTGGGTCTCTTTGCAGGCAAAGCTAGTTCATCGTCGGAAGATATTTCGAGAAAATCTAATTGTACAGGTGCGGCTGAGGAACTGCTTGTATGATTTCCATCCTTGTTCCTTTTCCGCATCTTGGCACGATCAGCAATGCTCAGTGCCATATCGAACATCTCAATATGACTGGTATTGCCAGTAGGAGCGTTGTTGGAGTTATTTCCTGAGGATATGGCGCTTGTATGGCCGATATTTCTCGTGAGAGGCTTTGGCTTGGGCCGAGGTCGCGTAGTAGTAGCGGTAGTGGTGGTGGTGATGATAGTGGATGTGGCATGACCACGCGAAGCAGCTGAAGAAAAGTTGGAGATAGAATCAATAGCAGTAGCTTTGCTGGTAGAAAATTCAGAAATTGCCGACACATTTGCCGAAGTCGATGCAGCAGAGGGAGTTGTGGTTTTTAGACCAACAACGGGTGCTAACAAATATGAGAAGAATAAGTATCTGAGCTGGGAGATTCCATATAATATCGCACCAGGAGCAATTGGACCGAATAGCTCATCTTCACCCTCACTGTCTGCTATGATCTCGTCGTACATCCTTGGAGAGCCGAAATTGAGACGATCAATCACCGCGTCAAGTCGCGAGTCTATTCACGTGTCTGCGCGGAACGTGCAATTTGAATGACTAATCAAAAGTGTTTACCTCTTACTTCCGAGTTCCGAATCCGACTATTTCCGACCTTGATTCTGGCTATTGGTTGACGCTATGTATGCTCGATGTAAATTGTACCCATGAACATCGGCTAGGCAGTCTGGTCCCTCCCAGTGCTTCCGTGCCTCCCGGAAATTTGCCGGAGAAGTCTGAGGACAGCTGAGTACAGAGCTCCGAATATGTATTCCCTTCTCGTCTTCTCGGATCTGGCCACGAAGATAGTCCGCCGTGTTCGCTGTAGTCTTTCGCCAGCTGAATGGCTGGGCTCATCCAAGTACAGGAGTCAGACTTATACATAGGCCATGCTTTCTGTTCTTTCGGATCACACAAACATGCGTACCTGGACTGCATGCTGGTTAAATCGTGTCGGGGTTCTCCAAAAAGTCCGCAGTGTCCAATCTCTTCTTCCACTTCATTCCTGTACTTTCCAGTTCTATCTGAACAATGGCACACCCGCACAACTCGGTCGATGAGCCAAGAACAAGCGATCGTTGTGCGTACCCAGATCGACAGTCTAACTTTCATAGCTTACTTCCCCCATGGACTGCAGTCAATGCATCCGATGCTGATGTTCTCATACGATCCTCCGATAATGTCGACTTTTTCCTACACAAGAAAAATCTTGAATGTGCTACGGGAGGTTTCCCTCCTGCGGAGACACCCTCAGATCTCAACGAAGTTGTACGACTCTCCGAAACAGCAAACATATTAGAAATGCTGTTCACATGTATCTATCCTTGCCCATTTCCTTCATTAGAGGAACTGGACTTCGATACGTTCATGCTGCTCGTAGAAGCGGCCGAAAAATATCAGTTCTTTGGTATGATTTGTGCGTGTAGGCTTCATATGAAGTACGTTGTATCTTCTATTGTTGGGTTCAAAAAGAAACATTTAATCTGAATCCTCGTCAGAGAAATCTTGTATCCTACAGATCCTGACTTCAATAGCAACTTCACCTTGAAGCAGGACCTGCACATCAAAAGGATACAACTTTTACAATTTGCCATCAAGCATGACGTTCGAGATCTTATTGAAGAACTTCGAGCAATTCTGGTGAACGTTTCGTTATCGGATTTGGTGGAAATTCTCCCACCTCATATCTACATGCCTTGGGTAAATACACAGTCTGCTGCGGAGTGAACGAAGTTTGACGATATTGCATTCCAGAGCCTCTACAGGGAACAAAAATTACTGGAGAGACTTAAAGGCAATGAAGAATTGTCTGTCTCGAAGCCAAAGAGACCGGAGATTCTTAATCTCAAACGTCGGAACCAGGTTATCATGATCAATTTTTGACATTCTTCTTTTGCATATCAGTGGTACATGTGTATATATAGATCGATGTAATATACAGTTAGGCAGAAACGGTGTCGGAAACGAGATGAATGAGAAAAGACAGACACGATCTGTGAGACCGTCCCGGCTTAAGAGTGCAAATCCACCTGCAAGCCAGCCTCTTCAAGGGGAGAAAGATGAGTATGGATGAAATGGTCAACAATCAGATAAGAGTGTTGGTGATTCAACACTAGGGTCAATGCCTGCAAACCAGAAATGCCTATCGGGTTTCCTTCTGAAGACCGAAGTATGGCGCATCGAGACTCGATCATCTCGCAAATGCTTGGACACAGCGAGGCCCGAGTGATTTCATACGGTCGGAATTTACAACCGAGTTCCAATGAGGAGAGATGGGGTGCAATGCCTCCCTGGTCGTTCAATTTGAGATGTTCCGTGAAGTCTCTTAGGACCTCGACAGATGAAATGTCAACACTCAAGGTGACAAGGGTAGGATGTAGAGCGATGAAATCAAGCAGCGCCTGCTTGAGAGGACTAGACGTCATACGCACTCGTAACGTCTGAAGTCTGCATCGTGAATCAGCAAGCATTGCAAAGAAAGGTCCATCAATGGATTGTCGGCTAAAATCTATTTGCAACTGCGTCAAAGATGGTAGACGAAGGAGGCTCCAGGCCCGCGAAGATAACTGCGTATTAGGAATTTGCAGCTTCAAGAGGGATGAATAGTGGAGGTCTCCTTGATCTATCTCCAGCGACTCCTCATCCGCATCCTCAGCGAGCTCACGATTGAGCTTGACATATTCAACGGAGACACTCTGCAGTGCAGGTAATCGACGGACTAGTTGTGGGATAGATTCTCCGAACAGAAAAGTGACCGCTAACTCCGTGAGATGGGAAACGTCAATGCTACGGCCCGCCCACGAGAAAATGGAGCCCTGATAACTTTGTAGGCGGGGACAAGACGAAAGGACTCCAAAGAATGTCGAGAGCCCATCTGACCAGGGGAGATGGCGAGGAATTTGGATGGATTCCAGAAGAAGAAAGCTTCCCAGTGCCAACTGGGCTGATCGTTCCGGTTCTAATGCAGCGCGTGCGCTCAACCTGAGAGCAGCGTATGCGAACCAGTCGTTGGAACCTCTCTTGGGGACAACCAGAGTGACACGGCGCCATCTCGCAGAATTATCCAAGAAAGTGTCAAATGCCTTCTCAACATTCCGTGAGAGAAGCCTATTGTCGAGATCTATATCATAGTAGAGATCCAAAGGATTATTCCTCGAGTATGAAAGATACATCAGGAAGAGTTGAAAGGACGACGGGTGAGAATGGAACAGTTGAGACGATGTCACCTCAATGGACGACCATAGATCCGGTAACGATTGTATGATTGTCCGCCAGGAGGAACAAACCCAGGTGAGCCTAAGAGTTGGGCAAAGTACAGAGCCTTCCTCTAAGCAGAGAGAATAGTCGCTTCCACCCTTTTTGCAGCACCATGCAAAGATCTCGTTCAAAGCCTCTAGTGGCAAGTTCCGTATGGGGGAACTAATCAAAGATTGTGCATCGTCAAAACGGCTCCGGAGATTGTCTCGCGCTTTTTTAATATTGGAGAGTTGACGCTCCATCTCCGTGATTGCATTGTCATATTCACGAAGACTCGTCGAAGCATCTGCAACAAACGTACTAATTTGCGCAAATCTCTCGGAAGGAACAGATAGACGACCAAATCCATTTCGAAGCCAAGTTGAGATCGACTCGTGCAGACCAGGATCTACCGAGGGGGTATTGAAGTAGTTCAAGTTGGGATTACAGCTGGCACATAGTAGAGGTGCAGAGATATCCATCAAGTACTTGAGCTCAGAGCTCCTTGGATGATAATAATCAATTCCGTCTACATCAGCGTGAGAAACATTCAGATATCTCGTTCGTCCCGTCCTGCAACGACCAGCTACGACACCATGGACAAGATCCAGGAAAGCTTCACCTTTACTGTCGGAAAGCTCGGTATGTGCGATAACTCATAACATGCTCTATCTTACTGTCGATTCTCAGATGCTGGCATGGCTGTGAGTTCAGCTCGTAGTCATTCGTACCTCTAAACCTTATTATAACTATTGATAGATCCTGTTAGGCGAACGCGCCCACCTAATCGAATTTCCCTCCATACTACTGCCTCCAGGAGCCACTGCAGGCTCAATAGTAAATATTGCTGTTCATCAAAATCATGCAGAGGAGAAACGAAGAGACGGGGAGTTTTGGGCGTTGCAGAAGGAGATTTCGGATGCATACGGTGTAGAAATCCCTGAGGCTCCAAAACTACAGGTCCGTCTTGGTCCAAATACTGTTTCATCAGACTTTAAGGTAAATACAGCTCCGGAACGTCACTCAAACGTCGGTTACACTCGAATGGCCTTCAATAAACCTAGCAACAGCGAAGCTGCGCTCACTGGACATATATCGTAATGGCCAACGGCTTGCAGCAATCCCTTCCCCGATGACCAACACGTCAACAAAACTATCCGGGCTAGATATGCAGACGGAATACTCCTTCCAACTCATCCTCCGCACCACTTCCGGCACGTTCCCCTCAAACGTTATTCGAGTCCGCACGCACAGTATTGAAGACACTTCTGGAATTTCTGTGTGCTTTGGTAATTGTCAGGATGACCTCTTGTTGGAGAATGCCAAGATGGCACTGAGAGAGATGAACGCGAAGTGGAGCGACAAAATACAAATTGATACTACCCATTTTGTGTGTACTACTCCAGCCGCCACGCCGAATGGTGCTCAGGCTAGCGGTAACTCCACCGGTGCACCAGGCGTCGAATATCAACGCGCACTGCAGTTGAGCATACCTGTTGTCACTCCCCACTGGATCCTCGCTTGTCATTCAGAAAAAAGGTTTGTTGCATTCACTAAAGCAATATCGTGTTTTCAAATAATCTATTCACCTTAGGATGGTCGCAATTGGCGTATACTACCTCGGAGCCGAACCATCTGCCTCCACACATTCCTTCCGCCCACAATCCATGTCCCAAGCTTCTCATTCTACGTCTTCTCTTGCCGCACGCACTAACCGTGCATCTTTGCCTGCACCGGCGCGTAAATCGCCTACCTCTCCAAATATGCCCGCCACTCCTGAGACTCACTCTGCGTTTGTTAACCAACCAAATACTCTTGGCTCACCCATTCCTGAAGAGGAGGCCTCTTCGAACTCGAACGCGGAATCGACATCCCCTCCATCACGTGAATCATCTGCCTCCTCTTCACAAGATGATTCTGGTACGTCGACGCCCACAGCTACCAAACGGAAAAGTCGTAGTGGGACAATGAATCGTGACTTCCGTTTCCCTCCCTCAAATGCAACGCCTGAAGCGGCGGAAGTTGTCCTCGCACGAAAGTCCCCTCCCCCGGCGTTGCCTGTCCACCAACAAGGCCTAACAGATGACGAGGGTGAGCAAACTGCCAAAATGATTACGCCCTCGGCGATCGAGGTGCCCCCTCCTCCACCTGTAGAAAAGGAAAGGTCGAATGGAAGTTTGGGTTCTCATCAATCGAATGACGAAGGAGACGACGAAGTTGGAGATACGGTGGAGGTCGATTTGAGTTAGAACATTCATCGTTGGAGGTTCTCATCATGGTCGCCATTCCACTGGTTCCTTTGGGGTTCTTTTTCCCTGTCTATACATCGTTGGTTCTTGCAAGACACTTAAGTAAACTAATTTATCGTAAAACGCAGATGGGATACGTTTGGTGTGCAAAATGTGTTTTTGACTGATTGCAGACTGTATAAGGAAGCGTCGATTGCTGCAGGGTTTGAACATTCGTCCTGTTGTCCGATGAAACGTGTTCGAAGTGCATTCAATATTCATGCTGCATATTCCATACATTCTAAGCATTACATAGTATACATACGGTTGGCGATAAACATATGCGAATAGATAGAGCATATAAATGAATTCTCCAATTTTAGTTGAGCATAAGAGCGAGTAGCTACTCAATGTCCCCTGATTTTATATCTCACCCCGTCCCCTCCGATAAAAGCTAAAGCTGGATCTAAAGAAATCCCAACGAGACATTTGGGGCATCTGTATTTCCCACCTTGAGGCGTAAAGTTCAGGGACTTCATATGCTCACCATAAATGTAAGATGAACGTACCGTACGACAAGATTCCCTCTTCCGACCTTCTTAGACCCGAACCAGATTGGCATTCCAGCACCGCACACGATTTGAGATCCATTAAGAGAGACCCGAGCTCTGTTCACCGGACGAGGAATTCTGATGCACAAAAGCTTCCCGTCGATGCCAGGAAGACAGAGTCGGCCATCCTGATTGTCCAAATTCTCTGACCACGGAATCTTTGTATCCACAAGGAGATCATCACCCGCACGCACAAAGCGATCATGTGCGGCTTGTTCAACCACAAATACAACATCTTGAAACATCCCATGGCTACGTTCGTGTCCAACGCCTCGAAAGGCGATTTCAACACCAGGCTGAGAACCAGGGGGAATGTCAACATCAAGGACGACGTTTTTCTTCTCCCCTGATAGATAACGTCGAGTGATACGAATCGGGCAGATTCGACCTTGAAAAAGCTCCTCGAGTGTCAAGGTCAACGAATATCTCCACTCTTTGGAGGTGCCCACGCCAATCGAGGCAAAGGGTGGATTGTACGAAGGATGAAAATGAAGATTGCTGGTTGGCGCCATTTTGAAGGATGTGATTTGACTCATTGGAATATGCTCGCTACTGCAGTCAAGAGTCAGTGGTTCATATAACCGTCAATCATTCGACAAGAAACGTACAAACTTGAAGCATCCGTTGATCTGCGAGGCAAATGAGGCAGCTTCGTTTGCAATGGGCTATCAGTCAATGGTCCGGAAAAGATAGGAAGCGGTTCTCCAGGGATTCGGAAATGATGAGACTCAAGCACGTTTGAGATAGATTGTTGTGGAGGAACTCGAGGATAAGAGGGTGAATTCCCATGAGCCAAATTTGGCAGAGCATCGCAGCTCGTAGATGCATGCCGCATGCTGAATCGAGAAGTAGAAGGAGCAGTAGTCACAGATTCGAAGCTTGATTGACGGGATGAAGAAGATAATGACCCTAAAGTTGCGGAAGATTCTCGAGTGCGAGACGCGCTGTATTCTGTACTTGTCCGAGTTTGGAATTGAGGCCTGATTTGATTCAAGTCGTGGACCGACACGTTGGCAAGCTCAAAATGACGCTCCCGCATAATGATACGGTACGCGTTATTGATCTATCAGAAGGAAAAGAGCGCCGATAAGGATATACATTCCTCTAAGAAATAAGCACTGACCTCCACAAACTTTGCAGTGGCAAGGTTCTTATCATCCATGTGGCGATCTGGATGCCATGTTAGAGCCTACAGAGCAGGTAATCTGTCTGTAAGGAGAAGGGGTATTATTCCAGCATTTAGATGTCATTCACTAATTTTTTGTAAGCAGCCTTGATTTCGTCCCGAGTAGCATCGTCGCTGACGCCCAGAACCTCATGCCAATGATCTCGAAGAGGCTTCGACTTGAAGTGCATTCTGAAGCAGTGAAGGATCCGAATAAAACCTGTGCGAGTGGAAGGGAATGCAAGTAACACGGCTTAAATAACCATCCAGCAAGTATTGACAAGTAACAAGTGTATCTTAATCTCCCATGATTCTTACCAAAAAACCCGAGGGGTGTCTCTTCAAGCTTTTTAGATCATCAAGCGGCGAAGTAGATCATGAAAGTCATTAAACGGATGTCCGCTGGCGTTCTGAACTCGTGTATTGCACGAAGCGGAAATTGCAGCGTAGGATGCAGATATAGAATGAGGGATTGGTGTGTGCAATCTGAATGGCGTAGATATTGACTTCAAGGATGCCTGGATATTTCCAACCAACGGAGTAGAGATTTGTGGGGTCTGAGAGCCTCAGCAGGCAAAAACCGGTAGACTAAGAAAGTCACGCGTGTGAATGGGATTATAATTCATTCGGCAGCGGAACGGCATTTGGCTTCAAATGTATGTACCACATTGACTTCAATTCTCTTCTTCCCGCCGAAATCCTCTTTCCAATGCAAGGTCTCATCCTATTCTCGATGTATAAGGTCCCGAAATCTATCTTATGCACTAGCGGCAGATACCTGGATATTGGATATCATCGACTGTTAGTTTCTCAGATCAGTCATTCCGCTCAACGGTGAAGCCTGAAGCTTGAATGGTTCTATTCGCGATGGTCCTTTTAGAACGCGATCAATGTATCTGCCAGTACAGGTACAACTGGCCCAGAATGTGTCCTTCTTTAACAATCTGCGTTGACAAGGGTTTCCAGTCAAACATTCCGGAAGGCCAGTCCGAGCGGAGAGGACCGAGAGCTATGTTAATCGGATCGTTGGGTTGATATGAGTTGAAAATTGAAGAATAATGTGTAGGTAGGCTTCCTGGGTTGTTCTGCCTCGGGTTCTATGGGTTCTCGAATTGCTCTGCAACAGCGACAGACAGTCTAGTACATAGTAATTTTGAGATAGCCGGCTGTGTACAAAATAACTTGCGAGATTATCTTGCAAAAGCACCCCAAAACATGGATAGTTATCACTCATCATGCACATCAATCGTGCGTTATGATTATCTCTCTTCGTAGGAACCGATCATTCGAGTAAATATTACAATACCTACCACGAATTCACTTTTCCTATTGATTTATCACTACACCTACAACTTGCCTACAACTCAGGAATGCTCACCATCTATGGTATGCTTTGCCGATATCTCCACCGGCAAAATTTCTGATATGGCCAATAAGCGATATCAGTCGGATGCGTTTCACCAGGTTTTACCCCCCTTTTTTAAAGACGGGCTTATACCCGCAAGAGATCATTTCCAGCTGAGTTTGAGGACAAAATATGACCGTTAATATTCGACCGAGTCACAACCGTAGCACTTGGCAAAAGCATAGAATTACCAAAGATATCAGGCCGACAAACAGCTCAAATTTGGACGCAAAAATTCGGATAAATCCAGTCAACGTCTAGGCAAGGAGGTATAACCTGGCCTTGTGCTGCGTAACAAGGACATTATATGCATTGACATGCATCCACCTCGGTTAGCGTCGATGGTGCTGGATGCATAGCGTCTGATGAAGTCCGTCTGAGAATATAGACGATGTGACCTGAAGGTCAGCCTCAAAAAGCATATGCGCTCGTCGTGAAAGTAATGACACCGCGTCATAGCGAATGCAGCCTTGCAGATCGCATTCAATGATCTGTCGGGATACATATTTATGATCTTCCAACCTTTCTACCGATGTTCAGTGAGCCATCTGAAACACAATCAGCTGGATATAAGTGGCTATGTGAAGGATAACATAGGAAGTATATGCCCGGTAGTTGCAGGAATTATTCGCTCGTGGAAGCCTGAGCCCGAGGTATTGAATACAAGCTATTCCCGAGCTAGTCTTGCATGAATTTACGAGGACGCCAGACGCTTCATGGTGTTTCAAAGGTGACCAGTGATGCAACTTTTAGCGTGAATCTATGGCGCGACGCTGACACTGCGCCACTGCCGACTGGCACAGGAGCATGAATTGTTTGTGTGAGGTAGATCAGATTCACTTAAGCTGAGGCTTGCGTTTGACTCAGCGGCCCTACTATAGGAGTGCATGGGCTGTAGGTGTAGTAATGAAAATGAAAAAAGTTATCGCAGCAAACTCCAGGTACCCTGCATAGACCTGAGACGACCTGTATACGACCTGTATTCACTTGTCACCCTTTACCCTGGACCATATCACCGTTTCTGCAAGACGCTCTTTACATGACCATATCAGGTTCGCTATAGGACGGACACTATCGAAATATTCTTGACGTCAGTTTTCGCGCTCAAATTCCCTCTCTCGAAGGCGAACAACGGAAGGTTATACAATCATTCGGACTCTGTGACCTCCCAGTGATTGCGTGGACTGACAAGAGTTGTCACCAACGAAGAGAAAACTGAAGGAGGACTGCAGAGAAGCACAACGTCACTCCAGACCGAACTCAAGTATTGGATTGAATTACGATTAATGGGTAAGAAACTCATTGTCGTCGATTTGATCAAACGTCATTCACCTTAGAGGAGTTTTCAGACATCAACCCAACCCGAAATATCAATTTATGGCATCGTCGGGGTCTCATAAGCAGACTTACAGCTACTCGCTCGCAAATTAGATGTGTTGAGAGACATTTCCGGAAAATTTTGCGCGCTAGTATCGAAGGGTGTAAAGGATGTCGAGCAGCGTGAATAATCGCTTACACCATCACGTTCTAAACACGAGGACAGGGGTGAGGTCGGGAGAAACGAATAACACAATTGTGATACACCAGGATACATCATCAGTACTGGGAGTTCCCTTCAATTTTCTTAAGTATTTCTGCCGCAAGGTTCCTCCCCGTCTGCTCGCTTGGATGAAGCTCGTCCCACCACATGTAAGAATCACGCTCGGCCGGAGTACAGTCCCCACTAAAGATCGTTAATGTCTCGACGGATACAATAAAACGATGTTCGAAACGTACATTCCGCATTTTGTGTAATCGTCTGGATTTGGGCATTGGTGACAATGGCCGGTAACATTAGCTGGTATGCTCCCATTGAAATATTGTGTGGGATTGTTGTACATTTTTTCGAAAAATTCGTACGTATTGAACCATTCGACGCGACCATCGCCTGCCCATTCCGCATTGAGAACGTTGATTCCGTCGCTGAGCATTCGATTTAGGCTGTGTACTAAATTATACATGCCCTTGTTCCAAGCATCCCCATCGTGTACTTCTGGATAATAGATGGTTGGTGCAGAGGAGTTCGAATATAAGCCGGTACGCTGCAGGGGAATCAGTGAGTTGAGGATGAAATTTCGCGCTCCTAGTAAATGCATTGTCCTAAGGGAATCTAGCTGGCAATCAACAACGTCCGGCAAAGAGACATTGACGGCCTGGTCTGCGGTGAGGAATGAACCGATGCCCACGTCGTTGGTACCAATGAACTGCACCACAACGAAAGACGAGGGATCCAATAAAAGTTTTTGCTGAGAAGCATTGCGGGCGTCAATGTGATCCTGAATGAACCACGCCTGCTGCCCTGAAGATACGTCAGGTTCCCCATACAGCGGTGTCAAATTGTTTGAGCAGACCGCTCCGCCGACTGCATAATTCCAGATAGTGTAATTGCCATATAGACCGAGATACCATGGCCATTGGACACCTCCATCAGCTGCAGTGTCATTCTACAAAACACGCTGATTAACTTTACGTATAATGGTAAAATAAAACGAGGCTCGGACAGGGGGAAACACTTCTTGATAATCTTTACCAGGGTACGTGCCATTCGAAATGCTATGTTGGCGGGACTGGTCTATATAAACAACAACATGAGAACTGGTTGACGTATGGAGTAAGTTTGAGCGCACCAGTGTAGGAATCACCAAATAGAACAACGTCCGTTATGCGTGCTAGAGCGACAGACACGTCATTGAAACCTAGAGCGAGAATGGTACCAGCGATGATGGCCAACATTACATCGTAGGACAGTGGGTTTTATCAGCTCTTTTATATATCATTGACGCTCAGTAAAGCGGGCCGAACGTAAGGACGACCGATATTTGGAGAGACCACCTGAGCTAGATACATCTGGCGAGCAGCTTCAAGTCTATTGAAATGACCATTCTAGATTTGCATCTTGTCTTACACACCTGCTCAAGTACGTCCTACCAGTGTCAGTGGAATTCAGAAAAGGATTGATGCCGAATATTTGCCGAATCTACAGCGAGCTCAAAATAGTGAGTGGATAAATAGCGAATGACTCAAAGGGTTGGACTGCGATGATGGAGTTAGTACATGGCGATCGTCAGGGAGAAGTTATACAGAGCCTGTGCTGTTAGCTAGAGACGGTGGTCGATTAATATAGATATTATTCATTGCCTGAATCAAGCATCGGACGGGACATTATCTATAAAATCCTACTTCATAGCCTTCCTCATTTTCTTTGGAAACAAGTCAGTGTATATATGAGGACACATAGGTGAAGGCACTTACCTCCTCCATGACATCTATATCATTCGTCTCAATTCTCATTATCTTTTTTCCTGTCTGTTCTTCAATTTGTTGCATTTGCTGCCAAGTCTTCCGATCGTGTACAAAGTTGACTGAAATCCCTTTCCGTCCGAACCGACCTGTTCGTCCTATACGATGAATGTACGTCTCGACGTCGGGTCGGACATCATCTGGGCGAAAATGATTTCGTTCATTCATGAGAGGAAGGTCATAGTTGACAACCATGTTGACTTGCAAGATGTCGATACCCCGGGCAATGACGTTGGTTGTAATGAGGACCTGTGAATTTGTTGCGCAGGTAAGAAAGAGAGCATACGATATCACTGAGGCATACCTTTTCCTTGCCCTCTCTGAATCTATCAATGATTTGATCACGCTCAGTCGCGTCCTTCGCCCCATGCAACGATGCGACATGATGTCCCTCCGCCGTCATCCTGGCGCTAATTCGATCAGCTGTGCGTCGGTGTTGGCAGAAGATAATACTCTGTCCGATGGTAAGTAGTGTATACAGCGTGACCAGAATATCGTATTTATGCTCTTCGTCCCTACAATCCATGTAAAATTGCCGAATAGAGTCAACACTGAGTTCTTCTCTTTGTAATTCAATCTTATTTGCATTTGGAGCAAATTTGGATGCAAAAGCACGGACGTGATCAGGGAAAGTGGCGGAGAAGAGAATAGTTTGAACTTGAGATTTAGGGAGCAGACTGTAGGATACCGATTAATAAACGTGGTGGTTCGATGACCGGTACGTACTTCTTCACTCGTATAGTTTGATCGCCCAGTCCATCTTGATCAAGCATGTTGTCTGCTTCATCCAACACAAATACTCTTATATCGCTGGTGTCTATGACCTTTCTTCGCAGAAGGTCAGTCATCGTTCCCGGCGTGCCCACGATAATTTGTGCGGTAATCCTGGTGGCATTTCTGGGTAAATTCTCCTTGATGGCGTATTCTGTTTGCACGGAAGTAAATTTGCCCATCGCAATGACTACGGACATGATTTGTCGCGCGAGTTCACGAGAAGGAGCCAAACAAAGAGCCTGGCTCACAATGAGGCATACGATGAATCGAGAATATAATGGAAAAGTCGTACTTGTGGTTTGTTCAAATCAAAGTCTACCCGACTGAGCATTGTCAGCACAAACGCAGCAGTTTTTCCAGTTCCTGATTGAGACTGCCCAATCATGTTAGTGGGTCTGATCATGGATCAGCAAGAGAATTCATATTGTACGTTCGCAGCGAATCTCACGGGTTGGAGAGAAGTAGGGGTAGAGCGCGTTCCTGGATCTTGGAAGGTTTGGAGAAACCCATGTCGTATATTCCCTTGAGCAAATCTTGGTGGCTATCCGAATTTCAGAACGAACGGGGTTTTATACAGAGTTCGCGACGCACAGCCCAAGTTCCTCGAAGGTCTTGACACTGTACAGCGGAGACGAAGAATCTGCTTGTTGATCTGCTAATGTAACCTGCGGATGGGGATCTCCTACGCTGATTATGGTTGAAGGTTTTTCATCTGCTTACTGAAACCTCGAAAGTCGAGTTAATTAGATCGGTGTTGACGGCTGCTTCACTGTCAGGGAGGGATTAATTGAGACTTGCAGACATCGTACATTCAGTGGGTGCCTCTGCCTTTTCTTCATCTTCAAGTTTAGCTTCGGGGTTGGCTTCTGGTTGGGCTTCAGCTTCAGCAGCAGGAACTGCAACTGGCGCTGAGTATGACTAATAAGCACAGGTCAAAGATGATCCAAGATCGTGTAGAACCTGGGGTATAAAAGCCATCTGCGTCTTTCTCCATGTTGGTTGTATAAGAAAAGGAAGTTTTGAATCTAATCTAATCAGCTACCATTTTTGTTACTCGCGCCTTTAGTCGCGCCTCGTGTTCGCCATGGATTCTTTCTTTTTCTTGACCTCACGCTCACCGAACCCCAGAACGTTTTGTTCCGGGATGTACTGCCTTGACTAAATCACTGTTATATGAAAGAAGTTCAGCTAATACCCTTCTCCTGTATTTCGATAACTTTCAAGCTTTCAAGTTCAAGTTCAAGCCTAACTAGCCTGAAATGCAGCTTTTCCCGACAGCCGCGATATGCTGTGGGGTTTTGTCCCTCAGCAGTGCATATGACCTCGTACGAGAGTACTCTGGTATAACCTTTTTCGATGATTGGGATTTCTTTGGGAGCTGGGATAATCTAACGCTCGGTAAGCGCTCTTGACAGTTCTCTTCCCTGGCCTCGACTACAATTTGTATCTCAGGCGACGTCTACTGGCTCGATGAATCAGATGCATTCTCTCAAGGTCTTGCCTATGTGAACACTGTTGGAAATGCCGTCATCAAGGTCGACAATATGCATCCCGTACAGTCTCCCCAGAAGAGAAATTCGATTCGAATAACGACGAAGGACTCGTATGCGGTGGGAAGCCTTTGGATTTTTGATTTGGTCCATATCCCTTATGGGTGTTCTGTAAGCTTTGCGGGACGCTCTGGGAATTTGCAGGATTCATGCATATGATTTCAGGTATGGCCGGCTGTGTGGTCGCTTGGTGGCCCAACATGGCCAGAAGGCGGTGAGATCGAGTAAGTGGAGTGGATGTAAATGCGTCTTGTGTATTCACGTTTGAATATTTCAGCATCATGGAAGCCGTAAACCTTATGCCCAGTAATCAGATGGCTCTCCATACTACCACTGGCTGTTTCCACAATAACACTCCTCCAAACCAACTGGGAGCAACACTGGTTACCGATTGCTCCACCGCAGCGGGATGTACTGTTGGTGAACTTCAACCGAATAGTTACGGAAGCGGTTTCGCGGATATGGGCGGAGGGGTGTTTGCTACGCAGTTTGACGTTGCTGGGTTAGTGTAGCGCTTCGACTCTGATATGGATGAACTGACCACATTTATAACCCAGTATATTGTTCGTAGAATTTTCTTCGCATGCATATCCTGAAGATGATGTACTAAAAGAACTTCTGACTTCCGTTCAGTATATGGTTTTGGAGCGTAAGTATAACAGTATCCCAGTCATTGATAACTCACCTTCCTCCAGCGTCCTAACGTTCCTTCGTCAATAAATCAATCGAACTCAACGTCCGGCATCGACATTTCTGAGTGGGGTCCTCCTTCCGCCAGTTATCTCGCCGCAGGGCAGTGTAATATCACGAAGTTCTTTACGCCTCAGCAACTGATTCTGGATATTACTTTGTGCGGAAATTGGTGAGAGTAGTAAAGCTTCTCGTTAAGTGTCTCATTGACTTGACTTGCAAAGGGCTGGTCTGCCAGAAGTGTATTTCCCCTCCTGTGGGAATCAAGGATCGACAGGAATATGTGTAAGTCAATCACTGATCGCTAGAGTTTTGTCTATTGCTCACCTTCCGCGTTAAATAGTACAACGACAATGTGGTCGGTGATGGGTCAAACTATGACGATGCCTACTTTGAGATACCCTATATTCGCGCCTACACTACTGGTGGCGTAGCACCTACGCCTACCGCTTCTGCGTTTGAAATCGTTTCCAAGGTTGACATCAGTACTTATCCAGGTTATGGGAGTGTTACTATACCTATGTCGGCAATCACTGCAACGGACACGTTATTGCATCCCAGTCCCATGTTCGTCCCCGGAAATGGAGCATCTGCACGTGTTCCAAGACTAGAAATGGGATGCGCGGGATGGTGGTTAGTGTCGATTGTGGTGATTATGTTTATCAGGCTACTTTGAAGAGAGAACGAAGTGCTACTCTGAACATTGAACGATCTTATCCCGGACTGCTGGTTTAATGATAATGATAATGATATTCTTAGCACATTTATATATTCTGGACAGATAGACACGTATATCTAGTATACTGCTTTATCTCCTACTACATACACTCTATTTGAGAGTTTGATCAATCATATTTTTTATACACACTTCGAACGTGCTTTTACTTGACTGACTCTCGATTATCTTCAGTTCCCTTTCGCCCCCTTCCTGGCCTATTCTTCCGTATTGTGTTTTGTGAAGAATCCATCTGGTTTCATTCAGATTCATCATCTAAGTGTGTCGTTTGTTGCACCCTAGTATTTAGATGGCTATTGTATCGTAATTCCAATGCAAGATCGACAAAGATCACATGGGCGAATCGAAGCCTAGGTTACTTGCAGCTCCAAACAGTCTAGACAATCCTTGTAGCCTGTCCGTCCAGGTGCGCGAAAGAAGATCAAGGGGGAAGAGATAGAAAAGAAGTCGTCAGCTCCTGTTCGACCCGTGCGATTACAAGATGCTCACCTGTTCATTCCCAACATCCCATACCCACCCGCTGACTTTCGTCCCACGCATGATGAGTGGGTGTGTTCGGAGGAAGTGCACTTCAGATTTCAGGGAAGCTAGCAGTGGATCTTCCTGCTCTTTAATGGGCTTTATTACGCTCATGTCGCTGAACAAGATTCTTGCAGTTTTGGACGAAGACGAAACGGGTGTTGCTGATGAGGATTCCGATGGAAAAACATCAGGCCATTCCAAGAAATCCATCTCGTCTATCATTGATCCAATCATTTCCTCAGCACCCTCTTTCGAATCTTCGGTGATCAGACTCCTCAGATCAGGTTTTGAGAACGTAGCCATCCCACATCCGGTATGGTGGTACACTGCGATTTCACGGGTACCAAGGAGACGTTGGGAAATGATGAGCGAACGAAGAGCATCTCGCCTGAGATGCAAAAAACGTCAGCAGAAAGGCAGGGAAAGAACGAAGGGTAGACCGACGCCATTCCACCAGCATTCCGGATGATATGGGCTTCGCCCATCTTGATACCTAGTTGTGTGAAGGGACTTTTGGTCAGAGTTTGTAGAACATGGATTTGTTTGGGGAATGTTGTTGAGTAAGATTGTGTTATGTCGTGGTGGGAGTGCGCGGCCAGAGATGTATTACACAAAAGAAGAGAGAGAGGAACCGTAAATGGAGAAGGGAGCAAAATGTGTTGTTTAGTATTGTTGGAAAAACTTCGAGGTAGAGGGTAAGGCTCACTTGATTCGTGCATCCATACAAGTTACTGTAATTAACATCAGCTACCTTGCCACAAAGATAGTAAACAAAAATTAAAGTAGTACGACGCCATGGAAGTTTTTTGCAAAGTTCAATAACAGGATCCTACCTATAGCCAATCTCTTTGTCGGGGGAAGGGCAATCGGAGGTTTACTTCCCACTTCACTGTTCTCTATGCTGGTGTTGCTCGAGCAATGCCTTACTAATCCGACTCCCGTAAATAGTCCTGACGAGCTGGCAGTGCTGAGCATATTGCTGTTGCATGCGTAGAGCGAGTATGCGAGGTGACGGAGGGGCATACTTTTCGGAGCTTTTTTCTTACAAGTTTCGTTGAAGTCAGACTGAAAGAGACAAAATCTAAGCGCCCGAGGCTCTAACATAGTACATAACCAAGTAGCGCCGACGAGCGGCATAGCCCGCTAGTAAGATGGAGGTAGAAAATACAAACTCTTGGAACTAGGGTGATGCATTAGAATCAACGGGGACTGTACATCGTGTATGTACAGATATGGGAATGTGTATATATGTTTTTCTTGAGGGCTTATGCACATTGGGAGAAGGCCGAAGGCCTTCGGGTCCCAGCGGCAATGAGATTCTGAGGAAGAGGTATGCAC